>JAKSZP010008029.1:0-169281 GCA_022478985.1 Massospora cicadina
TTGTCCGATTTGGTTGCTCAGTGGTTCATACCCTGTGCAAAACCAACTTGGTAGAATTGAGCTGCATACGCCGAGAATCAACAGCGGAGATAGAGAGTCCCTTTTCTATTCCGCTCTGACTTTTCCCTGGTTATACTGTTCTGGCTGTACACAAGAGACCAGATGATTAGGGCACCATAGTGCTAGATGCCCCTGTCAACTGCATTTGAAACAGCTGACCCTATAAGGCCCACGTCCTTGATAATAGAAACAAGCCACGTAGAGAGTTGGGCTGGAAGTGGTCAGCATAAACAGGTTTATGGCGATAGTTGGGCCGTGGACAATATGCAGGTATGGGGTGGATGTTTAACTGCTGAGGGTAGCTTGGTGGAATGTGAACTGGAATAGCAGAGTCCCCTAAGTAAGATGATTAAGAAGTTATAGCAGAAGGATTCTCCTCAGTATTAGGTAGATGGAATTTGGCTGATACAAGGGAAAAAAATTGAACTTTTTTAAGCGAAGGTACATCTTAATCCAACAGTGGGGCTCTAAAGTTATGTAACTCATGGTATGGCTTCATAGAAAAAGTCATCGCAATACACACATCTGATTCAGATAAAATTCTGGCCCCATTTAGCATGTGTGATTCTGCCATAAATCGCTCAGCAAACGCGGTGAGGGTCTCATTCCAATTAACCTGATTATCAAAAATTTAGCCTTCCACTGTGACATCTTTGCAGTTACGCTGAACAACCACAGCACCATCTCTTTGACTTCTTGGTATGTAATGGAACTGCTGGAAAGGTAACAGATGACTTGATCAGCACTTCCAACATCCAAGGAAGAAATCAACAGTTTTGCTCTCTGTCAATCAGAGACTCCTTCAGTTGCAATTTCAAATTACTTAAAGAACCCATGAATATTCCCTTCACGATTGAAAGGGGGCAACTTATTGTAGCAAACCTCCTGGAGCAGCTCATCTTGTTTTTTAAGCAATGTGTCCAAAGATAGTTTCAGCTCCGCATAGGCATCTGACCCACAGTGTTGAGTAGAATATTTATTAAAACAACATTGATGCAACATAGCTGGCAACTGAGTTCTTATTTTATAATTGATCAATGTGCCCCCTGTAGTGAGCACCACTGTTATAAAATTGGCAGTATTCGAGGGATACACTGAAGGGTTTTGCACAGGGTTCACCCACTGAGCAATTAGGACCAACGATATGATGATTGTTGCCCTGGAAATAACAGAAGAAAGTCTAAAATAATATGGACAATTGCTCCCACAACTATTCTTTATTTAGTATCTAAAACAGCGGATTCTCGCTGTTTTGCTAACCTCCACCTACAAACAACCTAACCTCCTCTTAATCATCTCGTCTCACCTATATTATAGTGATTTCAGATGCTACCTCTTCCATGGCTTAGTAATTTAATTCGCCATATCTCATTGGCTCAATCAATTTTTCATTTGTTAATTTCACAACTGCCTAATTCGAGGCGATTTCCCAATAAACCAATATCGCCTCATCTTGAGACACTCGAATAATTAAAACTTGTATCAAACTTGGTAGATCCTACCCAATCCACTATTACAACTTAGGGCTTATTGTCCAGTTATATCAGAATCACGACAATACCTTTCCAACTACTTTATGGAAGACATCCAACGCTGCCAGCATTGTTTTATTCCTGTGTGGAGGATACCAGCGAAGTTGAGCCCCAATGCTATTTTTCTGCCTTAACAGACATGCTGATTTCACTCCAAACCAAACCGTATTCCACAAGCCTATCAAGAAGATTCAGGACCAGGCATCTGAACAATGTAGATGCAGCAGCCTCCCCCAGTTTGGGTTGGGTGATCTTGTTCTGTTCCACGACCAACATGGGTCCATAAGAAGGAACAAGCTTTTAAGCATATGGCTTGGACCATTTGAGATAACTGAGAAGACTGGGGTTGACGCCTATACTATTAAGGAACCTTTGAGTGGTTGGATTATCAACTAAGTACATGTAAAGTTCCTTTGGCCATACAAGCAATAGAAGCTTATCATCCAGTAAAGGGAGGTAATGTTGATATCCTAATATGACTGAACAATAAGCTATAGTTCTGGAAGATCATAATTTAGATCTGAAGTAAGCCTTGATATTGAGCAATAGATTTTGTTGAGGCGAAGTGAACCAATCAAAGCAATTATAAGTCAAAAAATCAAGGGATTTCCGCCTAAGCCTCAATGTTTAAATGAAGCCTTTAAATTGTAGCAAATAGGGAATTACTAAGCGGAGCATGTTGAATCTGCTGAGGATACCAAGGTTTAAAAGTTGAGCGTAAGAGTGAGAAGGAGGAGGTTTTTATAAAGAAAGAGAGTAGTAAGAAGAGTAACTGAAATAAATGTTAAGTTGACAATTAATAAATTGTTATAGTCAGGACAATAGCTCCTTATAAAATACTTTATTACTATTAATATCAAAGAAAGAAATCCTCATAACGCCCATCTGTTGCTCAGCGGGTTTACCCAGTGCAACCAGCTTGGCGGAATCAACCTAATCCACTAAAAGTTAACAATGTGGATCATCTCTAAGCATTTAGAAACAAACATTAAGATTGTGCAACAGTTCTATCATGAAGCTCAGACTCTTGCCTCCTTTGATTGGATGAACTTGGATAATGCCACCACTGCTGTCCTATCTGCATTCTAGCATAACTCAAACCTCATGCTATATTTTCAAAATGAAAAAGGTTTTAAAAGTCAGTATTTTATATAAGGAATCCATCTGTCAGATTCCGGTGGTTGACTCAAAAATAAACCTTTGAGAACCATCAAATTGGGCCGAATACCCTTTCAACGCTTGAGCTAATGCCTATTACATTTATAAAATTTGGGCCAATTATCTCAATGACAATTTGATTGAGTATTTTATCAGGCGCTTGGCCCAAATACACTCGCATATTATGGCTAATTCTGATGCATCAAAGCTTGGTAATTAGTCCTGATTATCAGAACACAATCACTTCATTTGCATACAAAACAATTTGGGGACGACCTGAAGTTATGTTTAAAAGTTCCATGGACAATTAAACAAATGAACAACATTATCAATTTTCCGCCCTAGGCGAAAATTCATATGTCAATACACATAATCAGCATGATAGCACTTACGTGGACCAGCCAAAAAGGGTTACTTAGTGCTATTGAGGAAGAGGCCTGCTGACGTCCTGATTAGGGGTGCGTCATTTTCTTCAATTGAGGCCAAAATTTTTACAGAAGGTGTGTTTTGTCAGCAGTATGACAAAACTGAAATCCTAAAGTACTTAGGACAACTTTGTATGCTTTTATCACAATTTTTATACCTGAAATCCTCCTGATTTTGAGAGTATTTTGCCACCAATGAACCTAAGGAAAGGTTTCAGTTGTAGGCCGAGCTGAGTGGCAAAATAGCTGTTGAAATTTTGTGCTGTAATGTGGCCAGGAGATGCCTAGTGGTATAAATACTGGCACCTGGACTAATGACCATTATCAAATAAATAGCTTAAATAAAAGTTATATTTATTTCATCACTTTCCTAATTTTCTCTTTGAATCCTTTCTTTGGAGAAAAGTGTCGACAAACTGGATAGATTAAAATCCCAGTTTGTACTGAAGGCTTCCTTGGAAGAAGTTCTTGAACCAAAAGTAAAAATTATGCCCAAAATTGGCCAGAAGTGTCAAGGCAAATTTAATAGGCCTAGTGAGTTGTTAAGCGGTCTGAATCCTGTAAACTACAGGCACTATTAAGGATCAACCATAGGAACTTCAGCCCTAATAGATGTGCAGGATATTAATTCTAAAGCGAAAAATCCTTGGAATTTGACACCATCATGGAGTTGCCTATGCACAAAATGTGCCAAGCACCTAACAAAGGGAGTCAGGCTCATATTTATGCCATAAAACATTATAGTGACCTAAACCTCGCTTTGATCCTTGCACCTATTGCAGGTACTTGATACATTAATAAGCTACTTGTTGGAAGAAAAAGGCTGAGGAGGCGGGGAAAGTGAAGTCAGCTTAGGGTGCAAGGCATCCTTTGCTGATGACCCTAAGCCTTAGGTCCTGGCTGTTGTTATTTCCACTATTGAGTGTTGTACCATAACTCCACCTGACGAGGTAAATTTCACCAACTTGATAACTTTTAATAGAAATCTAAATTATTCTTAGGTTGCCCCTTCTGGACTACTTTCTCCAGTTATTTCTATATAATAAATCCCCCATTTTGGCACTCAGGTTTCTCTTGTTGAAGTAGTTGTACATAATGTAAAAATCCTAACCATAGTAGATACTGGGTTGCCAGTTAATGTCATCTCCTCTTGTCTGGTGAAGAAGATAAAATTTGCGCCAGATCTAAAGCACACCATTGATTATGAAATGATGGGGCCCCAGCGGACTTGCTCCGCAGGGTGCTTATTCCACTCTGCCAATTTGGTTTGGATCCCTGGTGGTGATGGCCCCAGCAGTTGTATTGGTGACCGATACTTATTACCTTCTTATTGGCACACAATTCCTTATTCAATTTAATACCAAATAATTCACAAGGATTTGTACTTCTCTATCCTGGGATACACATACTTTTGGTGGTTATGGACGCCTCTAAAGAAAAAGTAAAATGAAACAAAGAAGTTGTTTGTTGTAACATCTAATTTTTGCTGAGCGGTTAAAATAATGATTTGTTGGTCCAAAAACTTAATTTCCTCCTCCCAGTGTTGACTCTCAGAAGGGATGGCCATATACTATAATAGCCAGGTCATATATTACCAAATTCGCAAATACTGGTGGACACTGTATCCAAGCTATAATCTGCTGCTTCATTTTGTTATAGATTAGTCAGGAACCTAATATGAGCATATGTAAGCCTCTTACCTGCCCAGGGTTGTTGGATCCTGCCTATAGGGGACCCTTAACTGTAATGGAAAATTTCATGGATCATACCATGCAAATAACCCTTAAGCTAACCTGTTTCCTCTGCTTGAACACTACTGGCGGATCAATGTGAATTCATTCAGAGGTGCAGGAATTTGAATGACCTCAGGATCAATGATGACACTACCATCAGCCACGTTGAAGTGAAAATAGGCGACACCCTCACATATGAGAAGCAGAGGCAAGCTGATTTACTGATTGAGGAGTATGCTATTATATTATCAACGGGCTCTGATGATTTTGGAATGGCGAAAGGGGTGCAGCATAGTGCTTACAGGTGACTCTTCCCCAATATGTTCTTGGCTCTACCAGAAATCTAAAATTGAAGAAGCTCAGGTGACAAAGGATTTAAAGCAGCTCTTGAAGCGGGTTTACAAAAGCCCTCTTAAAGTCCGTGGGCCTCGCTCTTGCTGCTTATATGTAAGAAGGATGGGGGCTACTGAGTAGTAATGGACTACCAGTAGTTGGATGCCCTTATGAGGAAGGACAGCTTTCCGCTGCCCCAAACTGATTATTCATTGTGACTCTTGGCGGGTTCCCAATTCTTTTCTGCAAAGGAACTTGCCAGTGGCTATTGGGAGATTGAGCTTGCACCAGAGGATTGAGAAAAAATGTGCCCTCATAGACAACGAAGGGCTGTTTAAACCCACAAGGATGTCCAGGGGTTATGCAACACCCCAGCCAAATTTTGAAGGGCGAAGGATGTCCTGTCAAGAGACTTGAAAATGTCATGTGTGTTAGTCTACCATGATGACATGACAGTGTTCTCCTGCACCTTTGAACAACACCTTTCTCATCTGAAGGAGGTGTTTGATCGCCTCCGCTCAATCTCTCTGATGTTTGGGATATGCAAAAATCGGATTTTCCAAATGGTTAAGGATTTCCTCAATCATAAAGTTAACCGGGAAGGAATCTCACTGACACCAGATAAGTTAGTCACTATTGAGAAAATAACTCAATTCTCCAGTCTATGCAATATACAGATGTTCCTTGGGGGTATTTGATTACTATTAGCATATCATCACCCACTTTCCTGAGCTCGCTGAATTCATGACCTATCTGCTCCACAAGGAGGTTCCATTCCAAAGGAAGGAGATGCAGCAGAAAGCTTTTGATGTTTTTAAGGTAAGTGCTAGTGAGTGCCCCTATATTAATCAACCAGTGTTTGACAAACCGTGCATCCTGTTTACTGATACTAGTGGTGTGGCTGTTAGGTTCATTATAGCACAAATTGACGTGAACCAAGTGGATCACACTATAGCTTACTATAGCAAAAACCTGTCTTAGGAGATAAGGAATTATAGCATAATTGAACGTGAGTGCTTAAGTCTACTTGCCATCAAAAATTTATGTCTTTTATTATATGAAAATCATTTTAATGTAGTTAGAGATCATGCCTCCCTACGGTGTCCACAGCAGATGAAGGACAAAGACGGACGATTGGCCCGCTGGGTGTTCAAACTCCAAAGCTATGACTTTTCCATCATTCATCACACTGGGACAATACATCAAAATGACAATGGGCTGTCCTGCTTGCCTGTATTGACCCTCTAGCCTCTGAAGAGGATCTGATTTATGACCACTTTAGAAATGTGAGTAGTGGAGTCAAGAAACTCTTACATTTTAGTAGCGTATAAAGAAAATGGCTGATAAGACCTGAATTGAGGAAGGATTTTCTTCAAACAAGTTGGTGCCTCTTGGTTGCCCTATGCCTGCTCATTAGCCAGGACAGAGACCACTTAGAATGGACAACCAATGGTAGGGCATGGTGCTGTCAGAATACCCATCAATGGTTGTGATATCACTGCTACTGTGAGGTGATGATTGAAATGATTCAGGACGTCCTTGTTTCCCGTCTCATTTTTGATATCCTGAAGCCCGCAATCCGTCATATCAACATCAGGTTGTGGGATTTACCATCACATTTGCTATGGTCAGCATTGACGTTGTCAGTCCCTATTATGGCAATGTAAAACTGCCATTATATCATACTTGGTGGTGGACATTTTCACCAAATGGTTTGAAGCCATCTCCATCACCTCGCCCAGATATAAAGTGACCGCCTTATTTTTAGTTAAAGAGTTCTTCACCCATCATGGTAGCCTCAAGGTACTACTGTCTGACAATGGCATCTTTTTGTCTCCCAAGTAATTGTTGATCTTAATATCCTGATGGGTACTTACCCCTCTTTTTCGGCTCCCCTATTACCCCACTAATAATGGAGCAGTGGAATAAGTGAACGGAACTCTCGTTGCCAACCTTAGCAAATTGTCTCACTCTGACTCAGGACAGTGGAATGAATACCTCTCAGTGGCTCTATTGGAATACTGTATGAGTTACCTTCATGTTATACAGATGTCGCCATTTTGAGCCCTATATGGGAGATGCCAATCTTACCTTTGAATATGAAACCTATATTGGAGACCTCTACGCGAGCACCCCTGAGCTCTTGATGCAAAATCTGGAAAATAACCTATTCTGTATAAAAGCTATAGCTTCTAAGTCTATGAGGACTATTGGTCAACAAGAGGAAGAGCAAAGCAAAGCCCATAAGCCAATTCTGCTTGAGTACAGTTAGGGGATCTTGTATTTTTCTATCACCACCGGGCAGGGGGTCAGGTGCATAAACTTTATATGTTATGGTCAGGACCATACAGAGTAATATATCATCAAGGCCCAGAGTACTAAGTTGCCTCCATCAAGTCAGTCTCCATTGTAAACCAAGTCCACAATAGGTTCCTTTGGACTTAGGTCCCTCTCTGGCAAGTTCTTGAGGGGGAAGTGTTGGTTTTAAGGGATTTGAAAAGGATTAAATGAGAATCAAATGACAGACACTTAACAATCCATTCAAGGCAGCCCCATTGTGGTAGAATCTACCCCAATCGCCACAAGCAACAAATCTAAAATGAGCTTCCAAAGGCTCTAACCCCTTTCTATTCTGCTATGGTAGAATCTAAAGACCAAGCAGTTGGAAATTATCAAATTTGGTTGAATAAATTAATAATGCTTGTGCCCAACTGAATACTATATATTCTGCCATCCCGCTCCAGAAATTACCATATTACCTGTGACCCCATACCTTGACAAAATCTTATAAATAACCTAACCCTAAAAATAAAGGGATCTTCATTTTTGCCTTTATCTTTTGCCTATTAAATGCTAGTAATACGCCTGTTTATAATATCAGTGATTTTCCTTGGTTACAGCTAAAGCTGCAAAAATATTACCCTGGGACACAAAAGTCTGCTAGGTAAATATGCTGGGCTATCAGCACCTAATAATCTCATATACTTCAAAGGAACAGCCTTTAAAAAAAGCTCAATAAGCTGTGAATTGGGGGATGCAATATGAGCAACAAGAAGAATATAGAAAAAGATTTAATTTTATGCTATATCAATTTACTCACCTCAAAAATGACTATTGGCTCCCATAATAATAACATTGGTTACCATGATTAAATTCAAACAGCAATTTTTTGATAATCACATAGGAGAGATGGACGATTTCAACAAATCCCAATTAAACTGGGCGAAATCCATTTCAGGCAATGGGCAAAATGGTGCGCTGAAGGGCAAGAAACGCCCTGAAGGGGGACCAGGAACCAAAACCAGCAAGAAACCACAAACTCAGACACCGTCCAGGTTTGTGGAGTTCACCTTTAACAAAGCTTATACATGGATTTCCAGTATGCCTAACCCCTATTAAAAATAGAGCACGGGCTTCAACTTTTCCTAGAGGTTGATTCTCCAGATCTGTTGGAGAAAGTGGGCGAGGCACAGCCTCCTTTTTCCCCACGCTGTGTACATTACCACCCATACCATCCACTGCAGCTGGATCGATATAGGCTTTGAAATCAAAGAAGATGTAGACGCCGCCTCAAAAGTCTGCATCAAAATTGCCCTCCCCAAAGGGCAAAAGAATTTGTACACACCATGTGCACCAGATGAAACAAAGTGAACACTTTATCCTTCTCCTTCAACTCGCTCCTTACCAACCATTCCTGCAAGGTAATTAAGAAAGAGCTCCATCATGGACTTGCCATCTGTGGAGATTTTAAACAACTCAAACTACAGCGGTTTCAACTGATGCCAAACCTGTGCACAAGAAAGGCAATTTCTATGATCAACCCTATCCCTGAGATGGCCGCGGGCCTCACAAGAATCACATGCACCGGTGTTTCACCTCTCAGATGGGTTAGTGTCAAAGGTATTCTGCATCACACCAGAACGTGCACCGCCTATCTGAAATCACTGCAACTCATTGGGGCACAAGGAAAATGCATGCCCCATGAAGGAGGTAATTTTGGCCTCAGACTTCTGCAATGATGCCATGGATAAAGATGACGAAGACTTCACCAAAATAATTGACATCAACCACTCCTTCTTCTGGGGAGAGGATGGGCAATACATCCTCATAGACCCAGTATCACCAAAACTACGCAAAATGATACAGAAGGCCTGAAAATGGGAAGCAGCCAAAGCTGCATCACTCGCAGCCTCCTCCAGCAACCCTGGCCAAATTCAGGAGGATTTAGAGGTAATTAACTGAGCCAACCAATCAGAGTAGAATGACCAAGCTGAGGATGACATGGAGAAAATTAACTGAGCAACCCAATCAGAGTATAATTTCCAAGATAAAAATTTTCTCAAAAATTTGACTGAATCACCACAATGTATCAATCAAGCGAACTTAGCAGGACATTCATATCCTCTATAGGCGAAAATGCGGGACCCATTTCCACAAATTTGAACCCTGCAACCACAGAAACAATCAGCGCACTGCACTGGAGCACCATGAATCATGAGCATAAAATCTGACTCAAACCCTAAAAAATGCAAGGCTCACATGAAATTGGCACAGGGTAAGGAATTGACAATGACACAGAGTGGACTGGCCTAGTAACATGGAGCAGGTTCATGGTAATGAACATTTGGTTAGGGCTGGATGGCCCCTCTAACCGCTCCTGAGGCGCCGCTGGCACCTCAGTGTCAATAGGGATGCTAAACATTGTGGGAGCCAAGGCTCAAGAGTTCCAAGCCAAAAATCTGGACTTCCTTCAAAAACCCCTGTAGATATCTTGATCATCCAAGAAACCCACTGTCTACAGGGTAAGAGGGATCCTGTTCAGCCATGGTCTCACCATCCCTATAGGTATAAAGTTTCTCTGTGGGGTGGTAATATAAAATAACAAAAAACTAAAAATCACTAACTCCTCTTCATATCTGCACAGCCACTTCCTGATAGCAATGATTGCAAGCCTAGAGGACACAATCTCAATAGCATGCATCTATAAACTGTACACTGCAGCTGAGAGGAAACAATTCCTCGAAACTGTCCCAACATTCACCCCCCACCAGATACCATCATGTTGGGCGACTTCAACTGCTGGGATAACCCAAACATGGATCAATGGCCTAACCTCAGGGTATATCCACTGGGCACATTGAGTTCCATAAAATGAAGGCATCCCTAGGCCTATACAATACTTTCCCCCATGTCACCGCTCCTTCCCCACATGACCCGCCCCAACAAATGTGAGGTTACGCTCATCTCAATGAGCTGCATTACCTTCATCCTTGCCCCAAAAACCCACCGCTCAAACATCTCCAATTTCTCAACAAAGAAAGATAAATTTCTCCAACTAACAACTCGTTTTGGTGCTGCTATTGCCAACCCAAACTCCCATACAGGCGTTGACCTGGAGTAAGATACACCCAGAAAACATAAAATTTCCCAAAATATCTGACTGGTATGAACATGAGGCCATTAAACCAAAATTTGCAACCCCATTTGATTCAGACTCCATTAAAACCTGGGCAAAATTTCAAAGCCAAACTAATAAATAAAACTTGCATCTTGCATCACGTAAGTACACCTCTGACACAGTCACAATTAGGCGCACCTTGGTGGAACTAGACCACTTCGAGCTCAACACCCCAAAGACTAGCTATAGCCCCAACTGGGGGTGCAAATGGGCGGAAATATTCTCCCACCTAAACATCCTCATCTTTGAACACCAGCACAGAATCAAAGTATTAAAAAAGGTAAGCTCATAAAAGAAGTCAAAACCTGCTTGACGTACTTCTTCCACCAATTCCACTCCTGCGGCAACCAGCCCACATGCACACAGGTCTGCAAAGTTGGTGGCACTATAGCAACTGACCCAGAGGAGGTCAAGGCGGAAGTCCGCTGCTACTACATCAAATTATACCACAACACCCCAACTGAACCCCAAGAAATTAAAGATTTTTACACACTTCCAGAATACAAAGCACACAACCAGACTATAACCTCCTAAACCTGATCACACAGGAGGAGCTCAGGGACACAGTCTGCAGTGCGCCACGTAGGAAATGCCCAGGGCCTGATGGGATACCCTACTAATTCTACAAAAAATACTTCAATAAAATCTCCCCCTTCTCTTGGCATCAATAAACCAGTGCCTGCTGGAGACACGCCTCCTACCTGGTGGCCAGGACTGCTTTGTCATAACCCTTTTAAGAAGGGCGACAAACTGGACCTGGTCAACTGGAGCTCAATTTCAATCTCTAACACTATATAAAACTACTTACAAAAATTTTAGCCACCAGATTAGGCATAATAGCCTCAAAAGTTCTGTCACTCAATCAGTTTGGGTTCATACCATGGCGTTCAATCTGGACCAATATACACTCCGTCGCCAACATATGTCAGTCCAAAGCAAATAGAGCCCTAGTATTCCTAGACCAGAAGAATACATATGACTGCGTTAGTTGGCCGCACCTGAAGGAATTCCTAAGCGCCTTCAAACTCCCACCTAGATCTATAAACTGGGCGATGCTCCTTACAGAATCCGCATCCATGGCTGTATGTGGCCCTGGCTTCCTAACTAACAAACTCACACCACACATAGGCTCAAACCTGGGGACCCCCTCAGCCCACTGCTGTATAATTTCAGTATTGATCCACTCCTTTGCGTCACTGACTCACGCCTCATGGGCATAACCGCACAACGCCAACCAAAAGTCAAGATACTAGCCTTTGCCGATGACTATGTGACAGGTATAGCTGACAATAATGATGTCCAACAGCTGGAAAGTAGCCTGGAGGAATATTCCAATGTGAGCAATGCATCGCTCAACAAAAGGAAAATGGAAACAATCCTCCTAGGAAAGTACACTAAAAACTGAGCCACAACACCCAAACCTCACAGCCCCCCACAAAGAAACAACCCATTCATCCTTCCCTTTGCATCACCTGCTTCAACCAACCCTTTCCGCCACCTCGGGATATGGCTGGATACAGGGGGTATGCCAATGAGACAATTGAGAACAATCTACTATAGCGGGTGTCCAATTGTATCACCTCCCTTAAGGGAAGATCCCCATGACTAATGAGGGTGAGTAACAGTTGCCAACTCACTTATCCCCATGATGCTGTGGTTCCCCACCCACGCAATTTCCTTCTCGCCTACATTCATATCCTCAATCCGCGCACTTATCCAGGGATGGCTATGGCCTGGGTCCTGGTCACCTGTACAGGTGGAAAAACTCTTTGGCCTACACTCCAGTGGAGGCAGAGCCTAATAGACTTTGAGGATCACGCCATCTGCATATTGGGCACCTGGATAAGGGAAGTCCTAGCCCAGACCTCCCACAACAACACTGTACTATAGCGGCGAGGGCCAACTTTGCACAGGCGCTCAAACTATCCAGCCCACACAACCTGTCTTCTTGCTCACATACCTTACAAACTGCCCCAATGAAGCGGGACCATATGGCTTCCCCCCTCACTTCAAATGCCTCCTCTGCACCATTTGACACATTGGGTGGACCGTCACTCTCACAGGCACTAGTCAGGTAAGGGGAAGGCCCAGATCTCACTTTATTTTAAGGAAACCAGATGACAACCCCCACAGGGACACACACGATGTGGCCCCATTCATCATAAGATTTGACTACCTGGATGCTTTATACATTCCCTACAATCTCACAACACAGAAGGCAATATGGAGGCTAACACATAATCCGCTCCTTCAGCCAAGGGTAAGAGCTAACACAAGGTGTTGCCTCAGAAGAACCTACAGAACAGCAGATTGTTCCAACTCTATTCATGCAGCATGCACGATGTGTGAAGGGGATGGCACCCTGCACCACCGCCTCGAAGCATGCCCCCCTTCTAGAGCCATATGGCGGGAAGTTGCGCAACTGTTAAGAACCCAAAATGACCAAGAGCTTTCAATCCCCAGAAGCCTCCTCATATTCCAACTTAAATACCCAATACCACCCACAGTCCACTCCCTGATAGTCGCCATTGCAATGTGGACAATCCACACAGTAGCACTGGATGCTTTTAATGGAACTGTACCCACCATCAGTGGGACAATCAGCATAGTTCACCTACACCTACTGGAACATTTTCAAGCCTGGCTATATGGATACATGAGGCCAAAGAAACAACATCTTGTTGAATCATGGTTCCCAGTTTAATTTCTGCATATGGACCCCTTCCTCCACACCTTCTCTATAACATAAGAAACCCCTTCAGAGTAAGGCATTAAACCCCCAATACCTGGCAGTACTAGCTGGCTACAGGGGTAGCTCATCTACTATGGGAAGCCTAAATCTCGTTTTACTTCACCTCCCCTATCCCATTACATATATCAGTAAAGTCCGTCCCCTGGTTGGATTACCTTGGTTAAATAAAAAATGACTATTGGCTTACAGTAAGGGAATAATATGGATGAAGTCATGGCTTGAAGAGAACATTAGTTTTTATAATATATTTTATTAATAACGCAGGTGGGCCAGTATCCCAATTTATTTAGGTTTTTTTTCCCACACTAGAAATTGCTTTGCTCACTGCTTGTCCCACATCCAATAAAACTTTCAATTTGATGTCCTTAATAAATTGCATACTCCCAAAAACCCTTAAAACAACGCCTTACAAGCTTTATCCCTAGGTTGAGTGATTCTTGCTATTCATCTCAACCCATAGAGATTAATGCTAGGCTCAACCCTAGCCAAGGTTTCATTGATGAGGTATGATTTTCCAACGATTTTCTTATAAAAGAGAATAATGTAAAGTTTGTGGTTGGTGGAGATATAATAGAACTTTTTGCTCCAAGCTTACAAAGGTTTAAGCCCCATTGACGTCATAAATTATGCATTATTGTCACTTATAGGAATGAGAATTCAAATTAATATGGCAAGGAATACACTTAGTCCAAACTTTATTAATTTTCATAGTTTTGTTGTTATAGCAACACAATTAACTTTTCTATAGTAATTAAATAATAAAACCTTTGCTCTAAAGTTGCATATGAAAATAGTATAATAGTCAGAATCTTCACCTTAGTGAGTTGAACAAATTTACCATGGAATTGGTTTTTATAAGTAATAGAAGCATTTACCAAAATCCTTTTTAGTACTAGTGGTGCCCAAACCAAAAGGGGGAGCCGCCATGCATTTTTATTTGCAAATGGGCCAAACAAAGGGATTAATATGAACTAGAAAATATCCTAGTATAGCCCCTAGGTTATCAGCCTAGGAAGCCATATCAGATGGTGAGGAGGCTTTGAGGAAACGTTTTTCTGGTGCCCGCTTTAGCTGGCGGACCATGGAGGACAGCATTGGGGTGGGAGCATCAGCGACATGGGGCATAAGGAGGTATAGTTGTGGGTTTTCTTCGTTAATGAGGCTGGCAGTGTCCACGCCTCAACGTATTGAGCAAGTTGATGCTCAGCAAAAATGATTAGAGCTGGCACACAAGTAAATGACTTGATGCGCCAGCAGGATTTGGGATAATTGGGGTCAAAAAGAGAAGTTTTTTCTATCAAAATCCTTTTTTTTAGTACTAGATGGTCTCAACCCAAGAGGGGATTCATCGATGTTTATTGAATTACGCCTGGGCTCCTAAGAGCCTGAGGCGAGGGAAGGGGAGAGAGGAGGCATCGAGAAAGTGAGGGGGTTTGCGCGCCAGAGCCGTGCTGCAGTGACAACTGAGCGGGGGAGGGTTGGCGACATAGTGCAGACCTTCAGGGCCATCTCAAAGTGTATCTGAAAGTGGGTGATCATGTGTGGAAGGGTCCACACCTGCTGGTCAAAGGCAGCACGAAGGAAGGAGTTATGGATGGTCCAGATGGCTGTGGCATAGGCGAGGACACGGAGGGGTCGGTGGCAACCAGGCAATGTCTGCTCAAACATGAGGTCTTGCACAGGGTGTCCAGACCAGGGCTGAGCATGGAGGAGCGCGCGGGCCTTTGGCCAAAATGTGGCGACACCTATACAGGTGAAAAACGATGTAGGTGGGAGTCAATAGGCTCCACACAGCGGGGGCAGCTTCGGTGCTGGAAGGTAGGGCCAGTCCGGTCCCCTGTCCTGGATGAACAGTGGAGCACCCTCCATAAGGTGTTGGACATTTTTGCTGACAGGATGGGGTGATAGACGTCCTTCCACAATTCCTTAAGGTCAAATCTCACGGAGGGAGGGAAAAGCTCAAGGAGTCTTGGGCGGATGGGAGGATGATCTTGGGGGTTGAGGCGAGTTGTGACAACTTGTCCATTGTGCACAATTGCATGGCGACGGGGGCTGAGGCCAGGGCCTTCCCTTCTGTATGGGAAGGCATGGTGGATCCGCGCGCCTACTCGTTTCAGGGCAAGGAGAGCCTGGTTCCAGTAGGGGGATGAGGATGGTTTTAGGCGATGGCCTGGGTGGTTTGTGAGCCACTCCCCTAATGAGGTCAGAGATGCTCTAGGAAGACCCAGAGCTGCTGACACTGACTGGCGGAGGGCGGGCGCCCATTGGGGCATGGGGGTCGCGTCCCAGCAGACAATCGGCCATAGGAACTTCAGGAAGATTGTGGTGGCGTGGGATCGCGTGTCTAGAAGCCCTAGGCCCCCTTCATTGAAGGGTCAGGCAATGGTTGAGAGGGCCATTGGTGGATGGTTTGATCCCCAGATACAACAGCGGAGGAGTACATTGAGCCGAGTATAAAAGGCATCTGTGAATGGGCAGACGTGCGCAAGGAATCAGACTTTGGAGAGGAGGAACACATTGGCCATCAGAGCTCGACCCTGGGGGGTGATGTGCCGCCGGTTCCAGCTGGCAATCCTGGAGTTAACTGCTGCAAGGAGCAAGTCCTCATTGTCTTTTAGCGCAACTCCTTATTGGTTGGTGAGAACGCCCAGGTGACGGAAGGTACCGCGCTCAGGTTCAATACCAAATGGTGGGGGGAAGGTGGGGAGCCTACCTGTACAACTGTTGTCTTGGAGGTGTTGACCATGGTGTTGGACGCCTTGGTGTACCTCTCAATGGTCACAGCAGCGAGGGCAACATCCCCAGGGCAGCCAAATGCAATGGCAGTGTCATCTGCAAATGCCATGGTGCGTGTGGGGGCTTTACCTGGGACCAGAATCCCCGTTAGCTTGTCCTGTAAGGAGGCCAAGAGGGGTCAAGGGTGATGTTAAAAAGTATAGGGCTCAGGGGGTCCCCTTGCCGGAGACCTTGTCCAACTGGTACTGCCACTGTAAAACCCATTGGCGCCAGGACTCTGGTGTGGAGCTGGTCATAGAGCGCTGATATCCAGCGCCTAGCTGCGGGTGGGAGATGGAAGCGGGCCAGGGAAGCATCAATATACTTCCAGGCTACCCGATCATATGCTTTCTCCATATCCAGGAGAGCCACAAAGCCATTCACCTTATGAGAGTTAGCAGTCAAAGTCACGTGAAGATCATTATAGTTGTCCCATTACGACCTCCCCGGAATAAAACTGTGCTGGGATGGGGAGAGGCGAGGTGACACCCATTCGGTGATGCGGTTGGCCAGAAGCTTTGTGAAGAGCTTGTGGTCTGTGTTGATCAACGCTATGGGGCGCCAGTTCGCCAGGTTCTCACGGTCTGACTTCTTGTGAATGAGGGTCGTGATTGAGCCTCTGGAGTCGGGGAGGACCTCGCCATTCACCAAGAGTGCAGCGAAGAGGTCGCGGAGGGTTCTGGGTATCAATGCAGGTTCCAGAAGGTACACCTCAAAGGGTATTCCGTCTGGGCCTGGGGCTTTAAGCCGTGGGGATTTCAGAAGGGTTTCCATCACCTCCCGGATGAAAATAGGCGCCAGTTCAGCCTCATTAGCCCGTGGGTCAATGGGCGGCTCTGGAGCCCGCCACAGGAAGTCTTGGATGTCCGATGGGTCCACCTGGGTGGCATGGAAGAGGCTGGAGTAGAAGCGGTTTAGTTCCTGCGTGATTTCCTCCTTACTGAAGTGGTTGTAGTGCCAATCTTCAGTGCAGTAATATCCTGCGCTGTTGACCGGGATTTCTGTTTCTGAAAGAAGAAGCGGGTGGGGCGTTCCCATTGAGCATAGTAAAAGATGTTGTAAAGTTTGCTGCCCGTTCTTCCTGCAGTGTGAGCTCCAAGCGGAGTGCTTCCTGCGCCGCTTCCCAGTCTTCCAACCATCTGGGAGAGGCGAAGGCTGGCAGTTTCGCTCTAGATGTCTGATTCTGGCTTCCGCCCTTTTGACTCTGGCGCGAGCTGCAGTCATCTGGGCTTTGGCACAATTGTAACAACGCGGGTGATGCCCTCCTTGGTCACCGCCCATCTAGCCTTGTGGTCAAGCAGGTGGGGTGGGGGGAGGTGAGAGTCTCCGGATGGTCATAGACAGCTTCTCCTTAGTGAAGGGGTTGTTGAGAAGAGCTGGGGCAACCCTAGGCCAGAACCTACGCGACGGTCTAAGTGTGGTGGTGAGGACAACGGTGAGTGACCTGTGATCACTCAGATGGTTGTCACGAGAGATGGGAGAGGAGACGCGGCCAATTAGCAGGGGGCCAATCAGTGCCATATCTATGTGTGACGCTGACTGGAAAGCTCCTCCATCATACTGGATCCTAGTCATGCAACCTAGGCTAGACGCGGAGGGTGGAAGTGCATCTATAAAGCCACTCAGGCGAAGGAAATCCTGGAGGCGACTTGATCCCTGGCGTTCCTTTGCTGCAGGGGGTAAGAGTCACGGACGCGACTTATGGTTGTGTTGAAATCTCCTAAGAGGACTGTATTCCGTGGGAGATTGAGTTGGACGAGCTCTTCCAAGAGCAGATTTTGCTCTGACCTGCATTAGGCAGGTAGATGCTTGCAGAGAAGAAGGAGAAGTCAGGAGTGGTGAATTTGGCAGTATGAGGCGGCCACCTAGATATAGTGAAAAAGAATGGGTTTTAACCTGGGGGATTCAAAACAATAAGGGCGGCATGGTTTGTCCAGAAGGAGTTGCCTCCAAACTGTTCATTCCATGCAGATTGTTCCTGGGGAAGGATATGGGGCTCCTGGACAGCAGCGATGTCAATTAGTGCTGACCTGAAGTTTCGGAGGAGGCGGGCTCTCCACTTTGAGCCTCGCAACCCATTTGCGTTAATGGATTGCAGGACCAGGGTGCTGCCATGGGGACTCATAGCTGTTCCCCTCCATGTCCTGGGGGTTGCCAGCGCTTAAACCTGCTGCTGTGAGGCGGCTAGTTTTGAGTCCTTTAGCTTGACTATTAGCTGCAATCCGTGAGGAGCGTCGAGGGTTCTGAGGGGAAGGAGAGGGTGGGGGCGGAGGACCCAGTAAGCCAGCCTAGGATGCTGCCCCCGCTCCGTTGCAGGGGAAGGACCTGAGGGTGCTCAATGGTGACCTCCGCGGTGTCCCCATTTGATGAGTCTGAGTCCATATTCACTTCCTCCAACACTGCAAAGGATCCGCGCGAAATGGACTGTGGGGTTGGGGTAGGACTCTTTGAGGTGGCACTTCTACCGCAGGCCGCGGGTTGCCAGTCCATGCTGGTGGGCATAGCTCCATTGGGAGCTGAGGGTTGATGCAATAAATCGCTGGTGGAGGTTGATGGGGGTGCCGCGGAGCCCTGAGTGGGGGTGGCTGACGAGGGGCACCCTGTGGGAGATGCCTTGCGCTTGGTGAGAGAGGGAGTTGGCTCTGGGAGATTGGAGGGGGTGCCCACTGGAAGGGGGCATGAACATGGTATCCCATACCAATAGTGGGGTTAGCTGTTTCAACTGCTTGGCGTAAGGCCTCAGGGGACAGGTCTTGAACAGGAACCCATTGTGTGGGTTGTGGAATTGCTGCTGCGGCCACGTGGGATCGTTTTTGGCCTGGTTTAGGCCCCTGGGTGGTGGCTAAGAGGGCTTGTTTTCGAGCTGTGCAGCCACGATACAAGTGTCCAAGGGCGTTACACCATGAAAATCGGGGGCGCGCCTGATCAGGGTCGACAAAAAAGATCTCAGGGCATGCCCCAACTACCGCCACACGAGGAATAACCTCAATGTTGCGGGATACAGTGGGGGAGGGGATGAATGACGCCCTAGCAGTGCGAGCTCTTTGAGTGGGAGCATAGTAAGAGGGGACGCTAAAGTCCACTGAAAGAACAGACCCAAACTCCATTAAACCACGATGGAGTGCCAGTTTAAGAGACTCAGGATCAACAGTCGTTGGTAGGTTGGAAAAAGTAACCCATGAAATTTTCTCCAGGTGAGAGCGTGTGCGGGATATGTAAAGAGATCTGCGTGGAATAATGACCTGGAGGGTGACAGCATGGTCAGCAAGGGCAGCTTCAGTGGAGCCCACATCAATGTAGTGGCCCTCCACTGATTCATGGATGGTGGTGTTAATTGGGAATGTCTCCGCAATCGCTGCAAAGTATGAGAAGTAATTTTCTGTATAGAATTCAACAGGGTTATGCCCATAATAAAGGCGAATTGCATGGGAGAGGGTTGAGCGAGGTAGAGCTAATTTGCGCTCTAGTTTCGGCCCATTTCTTCTTAACATCAGCATTAACTCCACTTCATGGGGATCAGCTTTGGGTAGCGTTGGTTCCAGAGGTTTTTGCCACGCCCCAGTGGCTCCTTTGGTACGTTTGTGTTTGCTTTGGGCTGCAATTGCGGGTTGAGTGTGAGCTGGTGGTTTGGACAAGTTTGTGGAGTTCCCTTGTTGCTGGAATGTTACAGCAGTTGCTGGCGTCATATTAGATTGAGGGGCGGTTTGTTGGGCCTCGCTAATATGGGGAGGCCCATCCAGATTAGAATTAACTCCTGCCAATTGGGAGGAGGAGATGTTTCATCACCATCCCAATCTATTTGGGTAAATTCAGCCTTTCAGAATATGGAGGTAAAGTGGCGACTTGAGAAGTGCCGATTATGAGGTTTAAATGGGACGGGTTAGATTGGAACTGGTGTGAAAGTTCCAAAATCTGAACCATTTAAATCCTTATTGGGAAGAGTAGATTGTCCCAATTTGGTGCTTAGTGAACCAGAATGTGCGGCTAATCCAACCTTACATCTGAGGGTTTGGGGGCCAGGGATTGTTGGGCCTCGCTAAATTGGGGAGGCCCATCCAGATTGGAATTAACTCCAGCCAATTGGGAGGAGGGCGGTGTTTCATCACCATCCCAATCTATTTGAGTAAATTAAGCCCGAGTATTTGCTGTGATTTCGTGGGCAAAACTCACTGGCTGATTGGTGAAATGGTCGTTTTCAGCATATGGAGATAAGGTGCTGACTTGAGAAGTGCCAATTACGGGGTTTAAATGGGACTAGTGAGATTGTAACTGGTGTGAAGTTCCAAAATCTGAACCATTTAAATCCTTATTGGGAAGAGTAGATTGTCCCAATTTGGTGCTTAGTGAACCAGAATTTGTGGCAAATCCAACCTTACGTCCGAGGTTTTGGGGGCCAGGTGATTGTTGGGCCTCACTAAATTGGGGAGGCCCATCCAGATTGGAATTAAATCCACCCAATTGGGAGGAGGGCGGTGTTTCATCACCATCCCAATCTATTTGAGTAAATTCAGCCTGAGTATTTGCTGTGATTTCGTGGGCAAAACTCACTGGCTGATTGGTGAATTGGTCGTTTTCAGCATATGGAGATAAAGTGCTGACTTGAGAAGTGCCAATTACGGGGTTTAAATGGGACGGGTGAGATTGTAACTGGTGTGAAGTTCCAAAATCCGAAACATTTGAATCCTCATTGGGAAGAGTAGATTGTCCCAATTTGGTGCTTAGTGAATCAGAATGTGCGGCTAATCCAACCTTACATCTGAGGGTTTGGGGGCCAGGTAGCTGGGTATTGCCCCTCATGGAGGGAGCCAGAAATACGGCGTCAGCAATAATAGATGGGGATGAATTAACTGACACAATGTGGGAGGTGAATGCCTGGATGGGCTGAGTTGCATTCAACTGAGCAGACGCCATTAAAACAGTGTGGGTGATGGCCTCCTTGGTTGGAGGGGGCCCAGCGGGTTGGTGGGAGGCAGCGCACACAGAGCTGTTAGGCGTGCAGATTGCAGAAGTGCGATCAGGTGAACTGGCGCTATTTGAAGTAGCTCCAGGTTGGGGGTGGTGCCTGCTTTCATGGCTGCTGCTTGAGAGAGCGGGTGATTCTGGTTTACCCTGAGGTGGGTAACCGAGGGTTGCTTCATTTGGGGTGGTGCTGGCTCGTTTGGCATAGCCTGCGGGTTCTTATGCGGGGTTTCTCGCCATATTTGCTAATAGTTTTCGTATATCTCTTTAGTGGAGCTAAATTTCAGGCTGAATTGATTTTCGAAAAGTGATGCTTAGCAGAAAGAGATCATCACTTGAATTATCAAAATCCTTTTAATATTAGATTTTACTGGCTTTTGGGATTCAAATTGTTTATTTTTGAGATGCTGAAAATTGCCTTTTATGCCAATTAGGAGACCAATTCCAGAACGTTTATTTTTCTGAGTAGGGGGAGTGCTGGGTACAGCCACCCAGTTTCCCATTTCTAAGAGCATTTTTCTTGTTTTAGCGCCTGCCATGTTTGAATATTTTTCCAAACTGCGCCATCTTTATACCCAAATTGCTACCTTTCCAAATGATGTGCCCCAGATGTCCCATTCCCTCCTTTTTTGTTATGATGCTGTCCCTCTTTTTTTGTTGTTTCCCAGAGTCATCCACTTCCCTTCATTGTTTGAGTCTAATGCTACCAACCTTCCTGCTTCCATAACATGTGTCACCTTATATCTTTGGTTTATGAAGCTTTCTTAGCCATGTGAGGCTTGACACCACTAGTCCTAGCGTTAATCTTTATATTTTAAATTTTAAATTTATTGTGGGGAAGGCCGACCATGGGACAGACACTTCCGAATATGACTCAGGAAAGACAAACTTAGTACCAGGGGAGGCACCCCAGAGAAGCGATGCTATCTCTTGTTGCCAGCGGGAACGCCACTTATGGGGAGGGGGAGGGGACGTGTGAAGGAGCCGTAGCCACTATTGAGCACGTGGTGAGGAAGGGGTCTGATTTGATGAACCAGAATGGAAACCAGGAGGAGACCAGCTGTCAGCGACGCGGTGGGAGGTATCCAAACATCCATGCTTGGAAGTGGTCCACCAAATGAGACTGGATTCTGTGGAAAGTTTCTGGGAGGGTGGGGGTGGAGCCTGCGATGGCATCTAAGACGATCGTGTGGATGGTCCACATGGCGATTGCAACCACCAGAGCATGGAGGGAGGGTGGAAGAGAGGAGGCCATTGATAGAGCAAACATATCTCTTGACAGACTGAAGGGATGCGTTTGATCCTGGCCCAGCAGACGTTGAACTTCGCGCCATATCACTTTTGAGGAGGGCACTTCTCCAGGCGGTGGAACAGCGTTTCATACTGGCCACATATGACACAGGATGAGTGTAAAGCGTTAGAGCGCTCAGCTGTATGATACACCCGCCTCAGGCAGCGCCACACATGGGAGCAGACTTGAGGCTGCAACAGAGGATGGTGTGCATGTTTCCAAATAATCTTCTGAGTCTCAATGGAGTAAGGGATGTCCATCATGTCCAGGTGGTCCACCCTAAATAGGACATGGGGCCGAATGGGGATCACGCCATCATGGATGGGTAGCTCCTGTACCTCTTGTGTGAACTGATGACAGGGGCGGCCTCTTCGGGTTGTATGTCCACTAATACAAATTCTCCACTCTGCGCTTCGCATGGAGAGTAGAATTCGTTTGTAGTGGGTTTTAGTCCCGTGAGGACCTGTGGCCGATGTGTGTGATGCGAGGTACCTCATCAGGGAGTGGGGGTTTGATGGATTGTTATGTCCCAAGGCTCAGGAGAAGTTGGAGCAGGACGCGCAGGACCCGTGTTGGGATGGGAGTGTAGGAGCAGTGACGGCCGCGATCCAGGTGCCCAGGATCTTGGCAGCATGAGCTTTGAAGTCAAGCAGGCCCATACCACCTTTATGATGAGGGCTAAACATGACCTCTAGCTGTACTGGTGGAGGGCGGCCTGACCAAAGCCATCCTTGCAGTAAGGCATACAGGGATTTGAAGAAGCTTGGGGAGAAGGGGATGGCATGGGCTCCGAACCAGACTTTGGATAGGAGCATAGAGTTGGATAGAACAACCCTGCCAGTGAGGGTAGTAGGGTGGGCTCTGAGAGAGGCGATTCTCTTCGTCACGTTGTCCAGTATATGGCCCTCCATTACTGCTGACGCGTATCCGCCTGCCTCCATCCACACGCCCAGATGGCGCACCAGTCCTATGGTAGGACGTGGCACGAAGGGGAGCACCAGTGGGGTGGTGTGTGTTGAGTTTTTAAGGCGTGGGCGTGGGCGAGCAGATGGGCCGGGTTGGGAACTAATTTCTAGGGCCCAGCAGTTCTGAGACTGACCAAGTAGGATGATTTCGGTTTTGGAGGCGTTCAGTGCCGCGTTGCTTATCCGAGAATATTCCTGGAATGAGGGCTTCAAGCGCGCGTGCATCTTTATTATTGACTCCCCCACCACGCAGTCATCTGCAAATGCCATCATCTTGACTGGGGCTTGGCCTGGCACATGGACTCCAGTGAGTTGGGCATTCACGTTTTGAAGTAGTGGGTCAAGGCTGAAGTTGTATAAGAGTGGGCTGAGGGGGTCCCCTTGTCGCAAGCCCCTTTGAGGGCGGACTACTTCCGTTAGGAAGCCATGGCCAAGCACTGCCATTGTTGCAGATTCCGTGAGCAGCATCACCCAGTTGATGAAGCGGGGGTAGGCGGAATTGATGGAGGCAGGCCCTTAGGTATTCCTAGTTTACTCTATCATAGGCCTTTTGTTGGTCCAAGAATACCAGTGCTCCTGAGGCTGTGGACTGACATGCATTAGCCAGGGAGTGCACGTTATCCCAAATCGACCTTCTGGGGATAAAACCAAATTGTTCTGGGGAGATGGTGGCAGATGCTACAGTCCCTAAACGATTAGCCATGATTTTTGTTAAAATTTTGGTGTCTGTGTTTGTTAGAGAAATGGGGCGCCAGTTGGCTAAGTTAAGCTTATCCCCTTTCTTGTAGAGTGTGACAGTAAAGGCCTCATGTCCTCCTGGTAGGAGGCGCGTTTCCAACAGGCTTTGGTTAAGTGAGGCAAGAAGAAGTGGGGATATATATTTGAAATACTTTTTGTAGGACTCATATGGAATGCCATCTGGTCCTGGGCATTTTCAGTTTGGTGCACCGCGAATAGCTGTCCATAATTTGGTCAGAGTAATCAAATTTATTATTTCCGGGTATTGGGAAATGGTGCAGATGTGGGCTCAGTTGAGAAATTCTGCAACTTCAGCCAGCTGAATTGGTTTGGCTCAGTATAACTTGGAGTAATATTTTTGTGTTTTAATTGCCACTTCAGCTGGTGTGTCCGCAATGAAATTATCCGAGCTTTGCACCCATGTGCAGGCCATGCACTGGCGTGGTGCAAAATTTTTTAAAGAAATATGCGGTGCACTTGTCACCTTTAGTGATGCGTGTGGCCCTGTATTGGACACAAACCTGATGTTTGTGTTGCTTTTTGAGTGCGTTGAGGTGGGCGGCTGCCTCCCACCCACTTCTGGCCCCATGAAGGGCTGTATCCTGTATCTTAAATGTTGGACTCTAAGTGGGCCAATTCTGCCAGAGCGCGCGAGATAACTGCCAATGTGGCTCGCGAGCATCTGGAGGAGAGATGGCGATAGTGGCGGATGTGGTCCTCTTTGAAAGTTGCCCATGTGGAAATGGGGTCCGCGCAAAACAGTGCAACAAATGATTTTGCCAAAGTTGCCTCTTCCACCCACATGGAAAATCCTGGTGATGCGATCTTGGGGTGGGCATATTTTGCACCAATGTGGGCCTTAGCAACTGTGACCGGTAGGTGGTAGGTTATTGAGACCAGTCAGTGGTCAGAAAATTCCATTTTTATGGTTTTGAAGTGGGAGATGTGGGGTTGGAATTTCGCCAGCGTTAGAATAAGGTTGATGCGGGTCATGGACTTTAATTGGCTGTTGTGGACGTGAGGACACATCATGTTTTTGAGCAGCAAGGCATGTCATGGCAGCGCATCCATTAACCCAAGGGTGGCCTTTAGAATGCATAGTTCTACGTGACCTTGTGAGGCGTGGGGTGAGGGAGGCCACTGGTCCATTGGCGAGGTTAGCCAACAGTTCATGTCACCGACTAGGAAAGAATCAGGGGGTAGTGGGAGGGATTTGACCGACAGAAAAATTCCTGACGCTTGTGTGCACCATTTGGGGCATAGATGTTGACAATTGCGTGTGCTACATCAGCCCATGAGAAGGTGATGACGAGCACTCAGCCATTTAGGAATGTTTCTGAGGATGTGAATTTGAAAAAATTATTTTTCTGAATTAGCACCCCACAGTGCTTCAACCAAAAGGATATGGATGGGAGGAGCATTTTTTTCCCAAGCTTCCTCGGAACCTCATGGACAGTGGGACTCCTGGATGGCCAGGATATCCACGGGTAAATTAATTGTAAAAATCTCAGTTTCCTAGCCTGGGATGGGAAGGCCTTGAGTCCAGCGATATTCAACGTCCCTAGAGTGAAGGTTTCCCCCATCGCACCTTAGGTGTGAGGGGGTGGGCCCCGGGCCCACCAGCCTCTTCTTGGTCCCCATGGGCTTTCACAGCAGCGCGGGTGTTAGCAGCAACGCTATCAAAGTTTTTGTTGATTTTTGCAGAAAGAGTCACGTTGGCTTTGGCCTTCGCTTTTTGTTTTCCCGATGTCAGACGAATTTTTTGCATTGCAGATAAGTTCAGTGCACCATCGAGCGGGTCAAAAAAAATTTTCAGTTGGGATAGGTCCCAAGTCAGTTTTGACTGGAGCTTGGGTGCAACGATTGGGTGAGATTGAATCTCCCATCAGATCCTTGGATTGAGTGGCCCACTCAGCATGAGCTTCCCAATCTGATTGGATGATGGATTCCTGAGTTGCTTCTGCCACAAAGGTTTCCATGTCCTCATGGCATTGTGAGTGTGGGATAGTGGTGGTGGCTTTGGCCGCTTTCTTGGCTGCAGCCCTATGGGCCTGCTTGGCCTTCTTCCACTCCTGCGGTGAGATAGGCTTTACCAATAGGTAGCAGCCTTATGCTTCCCACGGGAAAGCCTCCTTGGTGCTTGCAGTTGGTTTGTAGTGCACCTCTCCGCTGGCCATGGCCGCCGAGGGGTGCTCTTGAAATGTGACGTCCTCCTTGATGGGGCATGCGTGCGCCTTATGGCTGAACGCGTCATAGTGGGTGCAGATGGGGGGCGCGCTGTCCACGGTTAACTGGAAAGGGTGGGTGGTATGCCATTCAATATTGATATATGTGGAGTGCAGGATCTAGGTTAGGTCCTTTACAATCTCCTCGGTTGGGGTCAGAACTGCGATGGCTTTGCCAGTGCACAGGTGTGGCATCAGCATAAAGCGTTGCATTTTGAAAGATTGTATTTCGCCATATATGGTGAGACCATCTTTCAGGTGTTGTTCCAAAATGTCACGTTTTACCATAGTAGGCAAAAAGTCAAACGTGAGGAAAATTTGGTTTGATTTTGTCCATCTGGTGCATTTAGTTTTGACAACCCATTGCCCTTTGGGGAGGTCAACCACTATGCACACCGCTGAAGCCTCGTCTGCTGCTTTTTTGTTTTCAAAACCTAGGTCCAGCCAACCGCGTGACATGGAGTGAGGTACAATATACACCGCAGTTGGGAAAACTTTGTGTACATCTTCACAAAATTTTTCCCATAAGGCCATTTTTTGGATGTCCAGATACACACGGACTCCAAATTCCACTGAAGAAAGTGGCTGGGAGTGTGGCGTGTTGATGTACTGGTTGCATTGTGCTTGCCACACGAGTATCTCCAGGGAAATTGTGACCGCCAGTTTTTTAAGATTTTTGTCTATTCCGCTGGATTCTCTGGGGCGTTTTCAAATGTTAGAGGCTGCGGGCCTTCCACATGCTCCTCTTACCTTGCTTGCCCAACTGCTCCCTGACATGGGCGCAGACTAATCTCCTCTGTGAGATTATCAAACTAGATTCAGTCTTGAATTGAATAGGTTGCAATAGTGATTGCAACGAGAAAGAAAAGTTTTTTAGCGTTAATCTTTATATGTAATGTTATTATCTTACAGTGATTGCATCCAGCTCTATAATATTAATGATTCCTAAAGAATAGTATATTCATATATGAAGGTTTATTAGGATATTTTATATGATTTTAATTCAAACCTGATTAACAAATATCTATAATAACATTTTAACTTGTGGCAGCTCTAAATAGCTAGGAGATGGTTGTTTTTAATACTCTTTGTTGAGAATGATTTTCTAGGGATAAGACACCTAAGATTAACATATACTTAATTTACACCAGGTGAGGTTCTGGATGATATAGATTACTAAACTGAGAAAGATATAAAATATTCTTATATTGTAAGACTGTTTATATAACTATTAATCATCAATTTTATAGTTATATCTTTTAAGTTATTTACATACTTTCATAAAGTACATAACCCCTAAGTTAAAAGCTGCAGATACATTTAGCATCAGATTTTGTCCATCATCACATTACACAGTGTAAACAAATCAATATTTCTACTTAATTTATTAGCTCTCATATATAGCTACTAAAGGTTGCAGTTCAAAACAACATTTAAACATTTAACCAATGTGTTATAGTCTAAAAGGAGATTTAATCAGATAATTTTGATGTATGTAGAAGAATCTTTATCTAATTTATAATGCCTCAAAAACCCTTATTACAACTTCAGAATTATCCTTTATTTGAAAATTCTTTCTTAAAACTAGAACTTATCAGCTTATAATATACCATATTAACAATCTTAATATCCCCAATGTACTAAATTTTATTTATAAAAATTATATCCTCTTCATTCTTTGAACTACCCTAATTAATGTAATAACATTTATAAAGTTTTGTGGTTAGTGTTAACCCTCAGCTGATCAAGATAGAGTAACCACCTTATATATACCTTTTAAGCAGGTTTATGTCTCATGTGGTCTATGGGAGCAGTGTTATATGTTTAGAGTTTTTTGTAAATAAGTATAAGACTATTACTAAAATTAAATGTATGAAGATAAATTCAATGGGATATAACTTTCAGTGACAAATTAATAACTTCCAAAAATTTTATATTGACTAATTCTCTTTTTTAGCACTAGGTGGTCCCAACCTGAATGGGGTGTATTGGGTAATTTTCAAAGCTACATGCTTTATTTGATAAAGGGTGTATAATTTAGCTTATTTTTCTATAATCATAAAATGCAATCAATTTTTGGATCCTAGTCTTTCTTTCTGCTTGGCATAACTTTCAGAGTGATTTTCATAAAAGCAAAGCAAAATAAACTCCAACTTTGCCCCTCTCCTACCAGTTCCCCTAATGGCCTCTGATCCTCCGGTGGCTGCTCTGAGCTGGGGCAGCAGTGAAACACCCCCTCACATTTTCTGTCCAGTGGGAAAATACGCTCAGACTGGATAATCCAGTCTTCCCAAATCATTGGACTAGTTCATCTGCCCAAGGATCTTGGCGTACACCTCACATGTATCCAGGTGGTGCCTCAAAGCCCCCTGGTACTCCATTAGAGCAGCATTCATTTCAGCCTTAGGGCCATATGTGGGAAGTTATTCTCTATGATGACAAACAAACTATTGAATTAGTGCAAATTGTAATGGAACCATAATGAATTCATTGACTTCCGCCCCTACAAGCTATATTTTAACCTTGGCTTTACCTGTGAAGATGTTGCCACCACTGCAGCAATTTTTCCCTTGGTGTTCCAGTGCATCCCTCTCCCCACCACTTATACCTGGCTTCCTGTGGCGCCACTATGGTATTCAATTTGTGGTGTTGCCTTCCCATCTCCCCCATGGTACTCCATCAGGAGCTGATGATTGGTTTAACCACCTACATCTCTTTACCCCATCCTTCAGTTTGTGGTCCCAAATGGTGCCACATGTCTTGCAGGGCCTTGGGCATGTGCCACAATATGTCCTAATTTTGATAAAATGTCACAGTTGTCCCCCGCGTTATGTTCTCCCTTAGGCCACCAACCATTCATTTTGGGCCTGTATCAAAAGTGGCTGCATGATCTGTCTGGTCTGTGATATAACTTTGGCGATATTTAAAAGATATGCCAAAGGGTTTTGTGCAGGGTCAAATCCAGTGAGCAATAGAATGGACGATATGTAGATTTTCAGTACACAGCACACATGAAAATATATAATATAATAATAGGAGTTATTGCTCTGAAAACCTTCTATATTTAACTTAATATTTTTAGCGGACGCTCACTTCTCTGCTCTCACTGTTCTACTAACAACCTCCTCCTCTCAATCTTCTCATCTTGCTTATATCTCAGTGACCTCGTTCAATACTAGCCCTTTTTCTTAGATTGTTCATTCCACTGTATTCTCATTGGTTCTAGAAGAGTTCACTATTTATTAAATTCATGATCGCTCTAATTCAAGGCTCCACTCAGTATTTGTCATATGTCAATATCTCATTATTTGTTATTCATTAACATCACCATATCACCTAATTTAGAGGTGATCTAATATATCCTTTTCAACCCAATATCGCCTCATCTAAGGCGCTCAAAAATTTAAACTTAGAATCATATTTGGCATATTCTACCCATTCTGCCATAATGTCTTAGGGCTTAACAAAGTCATATCAAAATTACAACATTACCCCGCCTTGACTGGATGAGGAGGCTCCTATTGCTTATACACTCTGAGGAACTTTGTGTGCACTTGGTTGATAATCTGACTGATCGCAGGGTCCTTGATAATATAAGCATCCACACTGGTTTTCTCAAATTATTTTAAACGGCCCAATCCAGATACTGGCCAAATTTGAGCTTCACCCAAACCTATAATAATCATGGAATAGAACCATGTCACCATCATTGAACTGAGCTATCCTGCTATGCCGTACCTGATTGGCAGCCTGATTCTTTATCTTCTTAGCTAAGATGAATGAGTATGCTTCAGTTTTTAGCATAATCATCATATTTGTTATGTTGGTTAAACATCTTTGAAAATCCATTCCGCTAATATCTTCCACACAAGCATAGAACAATGCGGGTAGAGCTGGGTGCCACCCATATAATAACTGGAAGGGACTCTTCCCCATTGCAAAGTGATAAATGATGTTGTAACTGAAGACAGCGGTGGAAAGGAGGGTACTCCAATCAGAGGGTCTATTCGTCATCAACTTCCAAAGTATTTTCACCAGTGTCACATTGACCCATTCAACCATACCATAGGATTCTGGGTAATAAGGGGTCATTAGACCCCCGCGGATGGCCATAAGTTTGTTGAGCTTGGGTATAATGTGCAAGGTGAAGTTGGCCTCGTTATCAGTAAGGATGAATGAGGGCATCCATGTTGCGCAATTATATAGTCCATCACAAACTTAGCCACAGTGATTGCCCCCAGATTGCATATTGCTCATACCTCAACCCACCTGGTCAAGTAGTCAATCGCCACCATAATATACTTGGACTAGTTTGCTCCAGTTGGCAGAGGCCCCACCACATCAATAGAAACTGTATGCCAAGCTTAGTTAGTTTTCAAACACTGGTACAAAAACTTGCAGCGGAATAGAATCTCCATTTGGCACTGGTGGCAGCATGAGATCATTTTGATCACATCAAATTGCATTTTTTTCAAGTAGTACCGCTGTCACAACATTTCCAGGGTTTTACATACTCCATCATGTCTGACTGCTTGGTGTGTGCTCATAATAATATCTGGTTGTGCAGAAGGTCTTGGATATTCAAGGTAGTGTCCCCTATCTTCTTGTACAACTCACCGTTCTTCTGGAATGTATTGGCCCTTATTCCTTTTTTTACCTTAATGACTTGGGGCAGTTCATAATCCTATTTCCCGCTGAGCATCTTGTAAAACATTACAATGCTAAGATCCACCATAATGGCAAAGGTTGGCAATCTTGATAATCAATAAAATTTTTGGTTTTTTGCTCCAGGTCAGTGAAGGATTTTAAAGAAATAAGCCTGCAGATTAAGAGCCCATCAGGCTAGATCCTCAGGCTCTCTGAGGTTCTGCAACCATCATAATGACGCATGATCTCTCACAACCTTAAACTTTAACCCATTCAAATATATCCTGAATTGCTTGTATGCATAGATCACCGCTTAGCACTCCCACTCAGTCACAGTGTAATTGCATTCATGACAGTCTAAGCTATGACTGTAGTATGCAACTGAAAGTCCCTCCCCCTAGTTGTCTTTTTGGGATAGAACTGCCCTCATAGCAGAAAGTGACGCATCCATCTTAACAATATTTCTTTTTCAAAATAAAGATAATATAGCACCGTCACGCTGATTAAAGCCATCTGAAGTGTGTAAAAGGAACATTGGCAACATTCTGACCATTCAAACGCGGCATTCTTTTTAAGTAACGTAAACAGCGGGCCTCCAATACAGCTGAAGTTGGAGATATAGCGTCATTATATATGACCATCCCCAAAAATACCTGTACATTGCATTTGCTGCATGGCAGGGTCATTTTCTATATATCTTCCACTTTGCCCAGTTGAGGTTGTAGTCAAATTGCATCTACTACAAGACCTAGAATTCCAGCTGGTCATTGAAGAAGTGACATTTGTGGGGCTTAATCTTGATGTTGGCCTCAGTAAGCCGGTGAAATACCTCCTCCAGATGGGTAAGGTGCTCAGAAAACAGGCACAAAAAAGATTGATTAGAGGTACACGAGAATTTATGACAGCTTCAAATCACCAAGGATGGTATCCATGGCTTGTTGAAACGTGGACAGGGCGTTACACAGCCCTTGTGGCGTATGTTTCAGCTGGAAAAACCATTTAGATGTTAATGGCGCATTTCTCCTGTTTCACTAAAGGCAACTCAATTTGCCAGTAGCCTTATATCAAATCCATTGTTGAGAAGTAATGAGCTCCGCCTAACCAATTCAGAGCATCATTGATCCATGGTAAGGGGATATGAGTCCTTCTTGACAATACTGTTAAGCTTCGTTAGTCTATTATTACTCAGTTGGTACTGTCCTTCTTTTTAATGATTAGGACAGGTGAAGCCCAAGGACTCTTTGAGGGTTTGAGCATCCCTTGCTCCAGCAGCTTTTCAATTTTCTCATTGATAATTTCTTCAGCTTCTCTGGATTGGTGGATCAGCAATGACCTGATAAGAGGATGATCTCCAGTGTCCACAATGGACCACCCCCTGCGCACACCCTAAAATCATGGTCATTGATGGTGAAATTTCCTTATATTTCTGAAATAGAGCTATTTTTTGGTCCTTAGGCGCTTCTGATAACCCTATTAATTCATTGCACAGTACTAAAGACATTCTGCTGAGCTTTGGTTTGATGTTTAGACCAAATTCATTAATCAACTCATACTCATAAACCTGAAGGACCTCCTCAATTGGGGATCTAGTGAAAATACGCCACTATTTGGTGTCAGCGGATCTGTAGTAGTTTTTTTTGTGGGTAACTAGTAAAACTTTGATTTCTCTGTGTCCTGGTAATAGAATGCATGGAGCCACATGGGGCTCCAGCTGCAATTTCTGATATGGCCAATGACCTTCCCATAGAGCCTGGCCGGTACTTTCAACTCTAACTCAGTTTTTACTATGACTTGGTTTCCAGAGGGGGTAGATAAAAGCCCAGGAGCTCTGAGAGGCAACCCTTGATACTTATATATCTGCTGAGGAAGGGCCCTGTTCTCCTCTTTAGTCAATGGTAGTACACTGGAATTAACTGTCACTATAGGCGAGGTTGATATGTCTCATATGAACGGGATTCATAGGCACTCCACTGGAGGTGAAATAAATTGGAATCCACTGCCCCAAAATTTCAAAGATCTCCTCCATTATATCAATGACAGCCCCAAAATGTTGCATGAACGCTATTTTAATTAACATATTGTAATTATCATTTGGCAGCACTATGACTGGGGCTACAATGACACTTGAACCAAACTGCAACAGAAGCGCTCTGTACGCTCCCTTAGAGACCGTTTTTTTGCTCCAGCAGTCCAATACATCATTTGATGTTCCACATCAGGTTTTAATGTCAACTTGGCCACAAACTTAGTGGACACTATATTAGCTGGAGCACTTGTTTCTATTAAAGTGTGAGCTCTGGTCTTGGCTACAACAATGTCACAGTACTTAGATTTGGAATATGATGAATCTTGACTGTTTAACACATGAACATTTAACAGATCTCTTTTCCCAGGAAAGCTCATAATCCCCTCAACAACCTTGAGGTATTGTTGAATGATAGTGTAAAAACTGATGGGTTTTCACTGGTGCACAGGTTCGCTTAACTACTGAATCTGGGAATAAATATGGATTTGCTATTTGTATGAAGACAATTACCTAATCAAGTTTGGATAAATGGGTTGCTTCAGCCTCACCCTGGCAATTTAAAGGTTCAAGTGACTTTAGCCTCACTCTTGCAATATATAAGGATTAAAGTGATTTTGGCCTCACTCTGGCGTTGACACTTAGACAGGAAGACTTCTTTACAATTTCACTTCTGAAGTAAACAACTAACAATTGAAAACAATAAAGTAACACAGTACTAGGGTGTTTTTATTAGTAGAAAGAGGGAATATTTATAGGGTAAAATGATGAAGAACATGTGTTAGGGGCATATGTGGTAACCACGAGGTTCTCAGCATATCTAGCCAACAAAAAGGGATATCTACAATGATCTCGGCATCCCTAGCTGACAGAAAAGAGATATTGGTTCAATTTCAGGAAATATTCCAGCTGGTATTCATGAGGAATAGCATAATTAAATCGCTATTCATAACAGCACACATGTCAGAAGCCAAATCTGACTATTTCCCATGAGTAATTACCCAAATTGAGTAAATTTAATCATCTCCAAATAGTTGGCAACAATCCCCAACAAAATTGTAACCGTAATTACCATTGGATACTGTTAAAATTTTTTCCCATATTCCCAGCTGGCAGATAACCTGGTGTCGCTAAGGGAAAATTCCCTAAGGTGAAGTGAATCAGAATTGGTTGACCTAAATTTTGGAGGAACTACATTCAGGGGATTTTGGGATATTTGCCTGGTCATATATATCAGATATTGATCCGGATGAATACCTAATATCTCATTGGGTGGAGCAGCTGACAAAATAGAGGCATCTGATAGTGATTAACTATCAGGTGTACTGATTGGGATCAGTTGGGTTTCATCACTGACTGATTGGGAATGAGTAGTGAGTTGTGGGCAAGTAATGCTGGCTGCAACTACCAAATTGATCGATTGGTGAAGTGACCTGCCATAATGGGTAAAAAGTCCCATTACCTAAGTAGGTTGCTAGTTAATTATGGTTAATTCACTTAGAACGGGAGGAAAATGTTAGGGACACATTTCTGACTCTTTCCATTTGAGGTCTCGAGGATGTCCAATTATGGAATCCTAGCCAAGATGGAGAAGACGATCACTGCTGAGACAAGGAAGGGTGATTCAATGGCAATGGCTGCCGTTTCATTGAAGATGTGTCAACTGAGGGTTAGATGGCCAAATCCCCTACTATATAATTCCTTAGGGTTCAAATAATAAAAAACATAATTACTACCAAGATTGACATACATTAAAACATTATTAGTTTTATTGTAGATTCAGTTATAGTTAGACTATCAGCTAACAGTGTGAAGTTTCATCCTAAGGATATTATTGCAGAAGGCAATAATTGGAAGACTCTCAAAGAGAAGAGTAGAGATCCAAGCGGGGATCTATAGATGATGGGAACCACAAATCAGGGATAGCTGCTGACTGTGTGTTGGGCTGAAGGAGACTGTCATCAGAGGATTTTGATGAAGATCAAGCGGACAGTAATAGAGGGAACAAATCCCTATGAGTATGACTTATCAAGTATTAATTGGAAGTACTGGCTGAAGTGTTGGGCCTGATAATAGTTCTAACTCAACTACAGATAATAGTCTACATACTATTATCAGATAATATATTCTTTATAACGTGAGGTGCATGAGGAAAACGAACTTGTGCAGTAAAAAGGTTACTGGGTTGATGACCGATAATCAACTCCTAAGTAAATTTTTACAAGTTGGTGCTCACTAAAGGGGTAGTTGAGTAGAAGAATCCATCAATAATGTCGTATAAAGAAGAAATGCGCAAGTTGTGGACCAAGACCGCCACAGTGAATCAGAATGCCTTAAACTCAGTGGACCATCGGGAGTTCACAGCCTTGGAAAAATGAGTAACCAAGGTGGAGGAAGGAGTTGAAAATGTATCCAACATCAGGAACGAGTTACTCGGCAAAGTAAACTTATTAAAGAGGAAAGGAGGAGACCTCATTTAAGAGGTCCTATTTCTGAAAACGGAGCATGAAGCAGATTGCATTCATTTGAGAAAGTGCAGTGCAGACATTGAGAAATTGATGAAAGAAGTAGAGGATTTGGAACCCCACAGATGTGCATGTGAGCCTGATATGGCCAGTGATGCCAAAGAGGGAAGTCCTCAAATGATACTTGGGAAGATGAATACCCTGAGAAATATGCTGCCCACATTTAATGCTATTTTAGAGATAACACCCGAAGTCACTCCACAAGTGAGCCAAGTAGCTGAACCAAGAGAATCGGCCCAAAATGACTTGGAGGAATTCAGAGCAACACCTAAATTGCTAACATTCCATCAGTATAACGCCCCAGCATTTTTCTGACTATTTGACATAACCATGAACAGACATGGGACCATCAAAAGGTGTTGACAGTCATGAACTGTTTGGACACCGACTGCCAGAACCTAGTGTTACCCCACTTGGAGGGGGACAGCTGGTCGTATGCCGAGGCAAAAGTGGCCATAATGAGGGAGTTCTGTAGTCCAACCCATATGTCAAAACGCAAGCAAGAATTTATGGGACTTCAATTACATAAAGATGAGTCTCTTGCAAGATTTGCGGATTGATTTTACCAGGAGTCGCAGAACCTGGTTGGAGCGAAAGTGTTAGATGATTTTGAAGCAAGAATCGCTTTGCAAGCGGCCCTTTGGCCCTATTGCAATTTGCATCAAATGATATCTACTGTATTCATGACTGAGATAACTACCTCCAAATGGTAGATAACCTTGAGATTTTGGGATTGATTTTTGATGCCCCAAATAGAAGCTTCAAGTCCAATATGGTCCAAAATTTGAATCCACCAAAGGGAAGTAAAGGAGCAAATGAGACTTTTAACCAAACTGTACTGGGAAATAAGCCCAAGGATTTCAAACGGTTAAATAAGAAAGAGAAGATCTTCTTCCAGTGTAGCGGGAAAGGAAATTTCACCGCACACTGCAAAAAGCTGAAGGATCAAATTAACGTTGTCTAGGATAAAGAGACAGCAGTAGCCAAAGATTTGGGAAAAGGTCCTGCTGCCTAGACAAGGAACAGTCTAGAGTGGTGGAAAAACCTGTTCCTCCCAATATCATGAATGAAGAGATAGACATTAGTAATCTGTTCATAGACAATGAGCAGGATCAACTATACCAAGTGGTCAACATAGATATAAATGCTGTGACTAGAGCTGGAGCGAAGTAGATCGACCCCAAGATAGTTCAGGAAGTTGCTTGGCTGTACGCCCAACAACTGGCGGAGAAGATTTGGACCACCGAGAATCCTGATGAGTTAGCTGATGTTCAATTAGATGAGGCCAACCTGTCAATCCCCCTAGGCGCGATAAAGGAATCATTTCCTGAATTATCAATGCAGATTAATAATACCTTAGACTGGCTAATAACGCCGCAATTCACTCAGTAAATACTCTATTACAATACTCTGAGTGTACATATATAGATATTCAAGTGAATTGAGTGAGGGTGAGGGCGATAGTCGACAGTGGAGCGCCCATCAATATTGTGTTGACCAAGCTGGTGAAGAAGATGAAGATCTCTCTGAACTTGGAACACAAGAAAGAATATGGAACAGCTGGGCCAAACACCACTGTTTTTTGTGGAGCATATAGTGCGCTGTCACTACAATTTGGGTCGTTGGTGGTATCCGCGCCAGCAATAGTTTTGGTGAACCAAAACTACAATATTCTCATTGGAATGAAGTTTCTGAAGAAGTACAGAGTTAAATTTACCTTTGAGGATAATATGTTGGCCATCTTGGGTCAGATGTTACCATTGGTATACCAGAAGGACGGTGAAGTTTTGTTGAACTGGAGAAACACTTCATTAATCTGATATACAATGACGGCATTGTACTGATTCAATACCAATAGTTGGTAGGAAGTGACGAGAGATGCCGGTGGAAATCCTAGAAAACTTGGGGAATTCCCTTAAGGATCAAGAAAGAAAGGACCATACCGGCCAGATTGCAGATGATAGTTGACACAGGGTTGACTTCTGAGATTCCAGAGCTGTTGTATAGAGAAGTTGGAAGCCCCTGGAAGAAGTCCATAGTGGAGCTGTGGGTGGCTCCCAGTATAATAATGCCAGGCCATTGAGAAATATGAGTTCTCTTGGCGAATTTGAGCAAAAAACTGATGAAGGTCAAGAGGAATCAAATCATCATGTTAATTCATTTAATCTCGATGGCAGAATTGAGACAATTCCATAATTTTGGGTATTTCAAGGAAAAGGGATTACCAGCCAGGGCAGCCAAAAGCATCAATCTATTGGTTGATCAGGAGCAGCTCACAGATCTGCCAGAAGGGCAGAAGGAGGAGGTGCTTGAATTATTCGAGAAATATTGGGAAGTGTTTACTTAGGATGACCACAACATGGGATGTTTACAAGGCGTAATTCACAAGATTGACACCGGGGAAAATCTATTGATAAGAATGAAATCAATCTGAAGATCAAAAGCCACTGAAGCAGTAGTGGAAGATATGATCAGCAAACTAGTGAAGCATGGGCTTCTAGTTCCATCATCATTTCCCTGGGCAAGTCCAATTCTGATCATAAAGAAAAAGATGGGTCAAATAGGGTAGTGATTGACTATTAGAGGCTGAATAAAATTACAAAGAAGGATTTGTATCCCCTACCAAAGATTGACAATGCTCTGGATCAATTAGCAGAAGTAAAGTATCTCTCCGCAATGGACCTAAACTTGGGATATTGGCAGATTGACTTGCCAGAAGACCAAGAAAAATGTGCGATTATCACTGCACAGGATTTTTACCAGCCAACGAGGATGCCCCAGGGTCTTTGCAATGCGCCCATGACATTTCAGAGGGCCATGGACGCGATATTGAGCGACCTGGAGTTGTCATGAATCCGGTATATCTGGACGATATCAATGTGTTCAGTAGAACATTTACTGATCACCTCCATCACTTGGAAGAAGTTTTTAAGAGACTGTCAACGGCTAACCTGAAGATCAAGCCAAGGAAGTGCCACTTTTCCAAGAAGGAGCTGTAACACCTGGAATTTGTGATTAACGCAAGTGGACTGCAGCCATAGCCCCAGAAGATAGCAGCTATTGAGTGCATGGCTGTGCCAAAGAGTGTCCAAGACATCTAATTATTTCTTAAGATAGTTGGATACTACAGAAGATTAATTCGGGACTTCACCCAAATAGCCAGGCCTTTGTTTCATTTACTAATGGATCCAAAAAAAGGCTTCATATGGAATGAAGAGGCCCAGGTCTCCTTTGATGAGTTACGCCGGTATATGATAAATTTGCCAATCTTGAAATATCCAAATTTTGAATTGGAATTTATCATTCAAACTGATACTTTGTTAACGGCGATTGGCGCTGTACTGAGCCAAGTAGATGAGCTTGGGGACGAACATCTAGTGGCGTATGTGAGCCAGACACTCTCAGCCGCTGAGAGGAACTACACCATGACTTAGTGTGAATGCCTTGCGGTCATTAACGCCTGTAAGCAGTTTCAGGTGTATGTCCACTGAATACACTTTAAGGTGGTGACAGATCACTCTTCGCTGCATTGGCTGCACAATCTATGGGAACCAGAAGGACGACTGGCCCAATGGGCACTTAAGTTTCAGGCTTATGATTATGAGATAGTTCACCAAGTGGTGGCTTCTCACCAGAACGCTGATGGCTTATCGTGTCTGCCAATGGTCCAGTTGGTATACCCTCAAGCGGATGAGCTGTTCCAGAGAATGGTCAAAGGAAGGATCAGGGATGAGCCTCGAGAAATCCAAGGTGCGCTTCAAAAAGTGATGGAAAACATCGAGACTGTGGATGGACAAGTATTCAAGATGATCAACAGGAAGCAGTTATTATTCCCAAAACTGTCAAAAAGAGCAGCAATGGTACAATCAGCTCATAAGGTTGTCAGGCACAGAGGCCTGAGAAAAGCAACTGACCATATTCGCCAGTATTACTGGGAATCAATTAATTATGATGTCGCAGATCATCTGGCTTGTTGCATGGAATGCCAGCTGTTTAAACCACATAAGAATACAACTGGATACTGAATAGTCTGACCTGGATTTACATGGCACACAGTGTCCATCGACGTGATGGGACTGCTGGCAATGAGCACAGGAGGAGTCAAGTACATCATATTAGCCATTGAACATCTAACGAGATGGGTTGAAATGAAAGCCCTAACTAGAGTTGACACTGCCAGTACTGCGAGATTCATCCTGGATCAAGTAGTATACTGGCATGGATGTCCACATGTCCTACTGAGTGACAATGGAACCAACTTCACATCCCACATGATCCTGAGGTTAAATGAAATAATGGGGATCTAAGGAGTCATGTCATTACCATACCAGCTGGAGATGAATGGACTTATAGAATGGGTCAATGGGACGCTGGCAACAACGCTGAGGAAGCTAGTCGCAGGGAGAACATCCACGTGGAGAACATACCTGAGTTTGGTGACGTTCTATTACAACAATAGTCATCATACAGCGATGGGAAAGATGCCTTTTGAATTACTATATGGGAGGAAGGCCGCATTGCTGCTGATGTAATATTCAATAGTAGAACCTTCATTGGGGATGAGTACCAAACAATACATGAACTGACTGATGAGTATCCTGATCGATATGCAATCACAAGCATTTAATAAAACATTGAAGAAAAGGATACAAGAGAAATTGACATATGATAAGACTTACTGGCATTAGAAGAATATTAAATAGGAGAAAGAGTCACCTATTGCAATACACATGGTTTCAGATGAAATAACAAATTGGATGTGTTATGGTCAGGTCTGTTTGAAGTAATTGCCAAGATGGCAACTGATGCTTGCTCCATCAAGAATCTCTTGGATGGAATAGTAGTAAATTGAGTCCACGCTAAGTATCAAAGCATTGTATTAGAAAAAAATAAAAGAGTTCCCATAGGACCAATGAACCATTAAGTTGGTCATGTCCTGATGATTAAGTTAAGTCCAAAAAAAGGACCTCTGAACCAATATAGATGGTAAAGTCCAAAAAAGGACCTCTGAACCATAGGAAACTGGTATATTTAAGTGCCCAGGACCCAGTTTGGGGGAAAAGATGGACTTCTGAACCGAAACAAGGTCAAGTCCCATAAAAAAGAGAGAGTAAAAATAAAAAAATGATAAAAGATATTGGGGGAAAAAGGAGATTTTTTAATGCATAGAGAAATAAACCAATATATTTTCAATAATATTTTGTTTTTATTGATCATCCTCAGTATGGGGATAATTCCGCCTATGTTGCCTCTTAGGGGAGGGAGAATGGATCGCAGTAGGAAGAAATAGCCTGTCAAAATCAATATGTGATCAGACACTTGCAAGGGCGAGACCTACATGAAACCACATTTGTTGAGCGGATGCTGAGCCCTGAGAAAACGTAACTAGGGGAAGGGAAATTGATATGTCAGAAGAAGCCAATATTGAAACCCAAGGCGGGGAGGAAAACAGCAATAGAGGAAGAGGAAATTGGTGAATAACCCCAAGTAATCCTGATAAGGCACCAGTGCCAGAAGATTTGTTTTGAGCACCTGCCGATGGGCCTTATGAAGAACACTGGACATGTGAGCCAGCAGCAAACAAGCAATACTTGATGGGGGTTGTTGAATCATTCCCCAATCAATGCCATCATTAGAAGATAGCAATGAGAAGCTCCGGAGAAGAGGTAATGTGTAAAGAGCAGATTGCATCTTGAAAACGATGAATACAGGCTTCACAGAAGTTAAAGCTGAATGCCCGATGGAAGCCAGGTGATGCTGGAAGCTTCGTCAACCAACTTTGAAGAACTTGGCCAGAAAAGAGGAGAGCATAAGTAGCAGTATCCTGATCCAGAAGGTTGTCTAGATCAGAGGGATTCAGTGCTAATGTCAACGCCTCAGTGACTTGAGCCTGGAGTTCAGCGTAAGGGAGCTCGAAATGTATGCTGTTCCCAATTGAAAGCTCAGAAATCAACACAGTGGGTTTGTAGAATTGACCGAGTCAGAAGAATGACTCAGGGAGCAAGTTTGACCCAGCCAAGAACAAATGATCCAAAGTGACTGGCATGACCTCTGGAGCATTGATGATGATGTTCAGAGCATCAGAGAAAGGAGCTGAATCCAGGAGGATTTCAAAGTCCATTTCAGTAATTGACTGCAAAGGAAGAGTCAACCCAGAGTTGTATGAAACAATGGCCAATCTGATTGGAAGGATTGGTTACTGTTTCCGGTAATTCAACAGAAGGACTAGCCCCTTATGCCAGACTAGGCATATGAGTCCTGGAAGGACCATAGAAGAGGTTCCATCGATAATCCTGAATCATCTGCTGGAAGTAAGCAGAGGTCAAAATCTGACAGACTGTTAAGAAGCTGCTGGTAGCGGGATAATGAGTTCAACATATGAGCAGGACTAGAGGGGGATGTCAGACTTATATAGAAGTTGACATTATGCACTCTATAATCCATTAGGCTTCAATTTTAGGAAATTACTTTTAAAAATTAATGAGATAAGCTTTCTGAGGGAAGATTAAGAATGACTTACTGCCAAGAGTTTATGAGTGAATAACGAGGGCAAATGGAAATAGGTATTCTTAATCAAACTGCAAAATAAACATCGATGGCATGAATCTCCTGTCTAGGATGAGTAGAGAATCAGGAACTTAATGATGCCAGACCAAGAATCCTGAATATGACAGAGGGTCATATACCCTGATGGGGGGAAAAATGGATCCCAGGAATAATATTGTCATAAGTAAATTGATCAACCCGGCATGACAAGAGGTCGTGGGGACCGCGCTCTGAGTAGGCGGTAGCAAGGAGGAAGAGGAGAAATGTCGTGTGCTGAAGGTCATCCTGAGCAGCATTGAGTATTGATAGTATACTCCGCCTGAACCAATGAAGTATTTGACCAGGTGTCTGAAGCAGTGTTCCCATGCCCAGGTCCTTTTCTTGCTGGTAATCTAGGCAAGAGGGGGATGTGTTGGGATTTTTGCCCATATTCCCAGCCTGCTAGATTACCTGGTGTCGCTAGGGGAAAATTCCCTAAGGCGAAGTGAATTGGAAATAGGCTGGCCCGAATTTCAGAGGAACTACGTTTGGGGGATTTTGTGATATTCACCTGGTCATATCCATTGGGGATTGATCTAGATGAATACCTAATATCTCATCCGGGCGGAATGGCTGACAAAATAGGGGCATCTGATAGTGATTAACTATCAGGTGTACCGATTGGGATCAGTCAGGTTTCATCACTGACTGATTGGGAATGAGTAGTGAGTTGTGAGGCAAGTGATGCCACCTGCAACTAGCTAATTGATCGGTTGGTGAAGTGACCTGCCATAATGGGTAAAAAGTTTCATTACCTAAGAAGGTCGCTAGCCAATTATGGTTGGTTCGCTTGGATCAAGAGGAAAAAGTTAGGGACACGTTTCCAACTCTTTCTTTTGAGGTCTCAAGGATGTCTAATGAAGGAATCCTATCCAGGATGGGGAATACCATCGCTGCTGAGACAAGGAAGGGTGATTCAATGGCAACGTCTGCTGTTTAATTGAAGAGGTGTCAACTGAGGGTTAGATGGCCAAATCCCCTACTATATAATTCCCTATGGTTCACTATAATAAAAAACATGATTACTACCAAGGATAACCTACATTAAAACATTATTAGTTTTATTGTAGATTCAGTTATAGTTAGACTATCAGCTAACAGTGTGAAGTTTCATCCTAAGGATATTATTGCAGAAGGCAATAATTGGAAGACTCTCAGAGAGAAGAGTAGAGATCCAAGCGGGGATCTAGAAATGATGGGAACCACAAATCAGGGATAGCTGCTGACTGTGTTGGTCTGAAGGAGACTGTCATCAGAGGATCTTGATGAAGATCGAGTGGACAGTAATAGAAGGAATGAATCCCTATGAGTATGACTTATCAAGTATTAATTGGAAGTACTGGCTGAAGTGTTAGGCCTGATAATAGTTCTAACTCAACCATGGATAATAGTCTTCATACTATTATTGGATAATATATTATCTACAATGTGAGGTGCACGAGGAAACCCACTATGTGCAGTAAAAAGGTTACTGGGTTGACGACCAATAATCAACTCCTAAAGAATTTTTACAAGAGGTTACCAATGGTCCAAATGGTATACCAGCAAGCGGATGCGTTATTCCAGAGAATGGCCAAAGGAGGAATTGGGAATGAGCTCTAGGCATCCAAGGTGCGCTTCAGAAAGCAATGAAAAACACTGAGATCAGGGATGGAAAAGTTTAAAAAGATTGGCAGAAAACAATTACTATTCCCAAGACTGTTGGAATAAGTGACAATTGTTCAAACTGAGCATAAGGTTGTTGTGCATGGAGGCTTGAGGAAGATGACTGACCATATTTGCCAGTACTATTACTGGAAGTCTATCAACTATGATGTACCAATTATCTGTCTTGCTGTGTGGAGTGCCAGTTGCACAAGACTCACAAGAACATGACTGTATATTGACTGGTCCACCCTGGATTTGCCTAAATTATGGTGTCCATCAATGTGATGAGACCATTAACTATGAGTACAGGGGAAGTCAAATAAATTATAGTTCCGATTGACTATCTGACCAGATGGGTCAAGATGAAAGCCTTGGCAAAAGTGGACGCTACAAGCACTCCAAGATTTATCCTGGATCAAGTTGTATACCACCATGGATGCCCGCAAGTCTTGTTGAGTAACAATGGTATGAAAATCACGTCCCACATGATCATGAGGTTATATAAGATAATGGATATCTGAGGAGTCATGTCAGTATCTTACCAGCTAGAGATGAATGGACTGGTAGAACGGGTCAATGGAATGCTGGCCGCAACGCTGAGGAAGCTGGTCACAGGGAGAACTTCCACATGGGGGATTACCTCAGTTTGGTGATGTTTGCATATAAAGTAAGTCATCATAAGGCAACGGGAAAAACACCACTCAAGTTATTATACAGAAGGAAGGCTATGTTACCGCCAATTCTATATTTGGTGGTTGAACCAATATTGGGGATGAGTGCCAAGCAGTACATGATCCAATTGTCAAATAACCTGATTAAGATGCAATTGCAAGAATTTGATATGACCTTGAAGAAGAGAATCAAGGCCAAAATGATATATTATAAAGACTGACCACATTATCAGAATACCAAGTAGGCGAAAAAGTTGCCTATTTTGATACACATGGTTTCAGGAGAAGAAACAAGCTACATACATTGCTGTTGAGTCCATTTGTTATTATTGCCAAGATAGCAATGGATGCAGATTCCATCAAGAACCTCTTGAATGGAAGGATTGTGAATTGAGTCCATGCTAAATATCTAAAGCAGTGCATCTAAGAAAAAAAATAAAAAGAGTGTTCCAGAAAGACTGCTGAACCATTGATATAGTTATGTCCTGATAATTTGGTTAAATCCTAAAAGGTACTAATGAACCAAAATAGATGGTTAAATCTTAAAAAATAAGACCTTTGAATCATAGAAAACCGGTAGGTCAAAATATACCTTGGAGCCAGTTTGGGGGAATAAGTTAAAAAAATAATTAAATTAATGATAAAAAACGTAAGAAAAAACGTACAGAAAAAAGATATAGATTTATAATTTATCATTATTCAGTTATCCTCAACTCAGGTATGAATCCGCCTATGTTGCCTCTTGGGGGATATAGGATGTATAGCAGTAGGAGTGAATAAACCGTCAAAATCTATGTGAGATTGGACGCTAGCAAGAGCTAGACCTACTCAAAGCCAAGTTCATTGAGTGGAGGCTGATCCCTGTGAGAATGCAACAAGGGGAAGAGTTATGGAATTCAGTATTGTCAAATGCAATACCCCAGATCGGGGATGGAAGCAACATAACAAGAAGAGGCAGTCAGCCAATAACCCAAGTAATCCCAATATGGCAAAGGAGCTGAAAGATTGATCTTGATCGCTTACTGATGGGCTTTCTCAAGAACATTGGACATTGAGTCGGCATTGTGTGAGGCATACTAGGTATGGTTTGCCAAATCATTCCTCCAATCAAAGCCATCAAGGGAAGGTACCAATGGGATGTGCCAGAAATGAGATAGTCATGCAGAGTGCAGATTTCATCCTTCAGATGATGACTACGAGCTTCTTAAATCTAAAAACATAATTAATGATGGAATCTGGGAGAGGCTGGAACCTTTGCGGCCCAACTTTTTAGAACTTGGCTGCCAAAATGAAGGGCATAAGCTGTAACATCTCAATCAAGGATGGTTTTGAAATTAGAGGGGTTTAGAGCTATGGACAGAGCCTTGGTCACTTAGGTCCTCAATTCTGCATAGGGGAGCTCAAAATATTTACGATTTCTGATGGTTAGTTTGGTTTACAGAACAGCTGGTTTATATAATTGGCTGAGTCAGAAAAGGAACTCCAGAAGCATTTCAGATCTGGCGAGAATCAATTTATTAATGTTGGTTGGAATTGCTTCAGGATGCTTGACGATGATAGTAGAATTATCTGTGAAAGAATCATAATCCAGGAGAGTATCAAAAACCAATTTAGGAATCAACAAAGAGGGAGAATAGGCTGTGAGTAATTGAGATGGTTGTTACTCTAGTTTCATCAAGGTTAAATACTGTTTCCAGGAGTTCTGCAGAAGGACTTCTTATGGGTGTTTAATTAAGAGTATGAGTCCTAAGGGGGACCATAGAAGAGATTTCTACACGCAGATTAACTCAGCAATTGTAAAATCCAAGCATCTTTATCAGACAGACTTTCAAGATTTTGGTGGTACTTAGAATCCAAATTTGACATTTGAGATGGACAAGAGGGGGATGTCATACTTTTTATAATAGTCTAAATTATTCACTTCAGCATCAATTGCTCTAATTTCGTAGAAATAAATCTTAAAATCAATGAGATAAGCTCTTCAGAAAAGGATTAAGAATGATATAAGAAAAAAGTTATATGAGAAAATACTAAAGAAAGTATAATTGAGCAATCTATCTGTGCCACAAAATGAACATCAACAGAAGTTACCTACTGTCAAGGACAAGGAGGAAGATCAGGAGCTTGAGGACGCTGGATCAAGATCTTGAATATGACAGTGGGTCATACGCCCTGACTGGGGGAAAACTGGCTTCCTGGGACTAGTTTCATCATGAGTAAATCGATCAGCCCAGCTTGATAGTAGGTCATGGGGACCATGCTCTGAGGAGGAGGTAGTGAGGAGGAAGAGGGAAGAGAACTGCATGCTAAATGCTGTCCTGAGCAGCGTTGAGTGCAGATTGAGTGTGCTCCACTAGAAACCAAGAAATACTTGACCTGGTCTGAGGCAGTATTCTCCTGTCCTGATTCTATTCTTGCTGGAAGTCTAGGGAAGAGGGGAAATGTTTTGGAATTTTTTGCCCACCTTTCCAGCCTCCTAGATCACCATATATCACTAGAGGATAATTTCCATTGGCGATCTAATTGGATATTTGTTGAATCTGATTTTGGGCAATTAATGTTTGGAGGATTTTATTTAATTCACATGGTCAGATCCCTCGGGGATAAATCTGGGTGATTGCTTAATATCTCGTTGGGCAGTGTTTCTGATAAAAAAGGCATCTGATATTTGATTATTGATTAACTATCAGGTGTGCCAATTGGGATTGGTCAGGTTTCATCACTGACTGATTGGGAATTTAATGAGAAATTTGTGAGGCAAGTAATGCTGCCTTCAACTAGCAAATCAATCAGTTGGCTCAATCCTGCCATAATGGGTACCAAGTCCCATTACTTAAGAAGTTCACTCACCAAAAATGGCTGGTTAGCTGGGATCAAGTGGAAAAAGTAGGGACACGTTTTATAATTCTGTCCATTTTAGGTCCCAAGGACGTCCAACAAACGATTTCTAACCAGATAAAGAAGACCATCGGCAGTGAAACGTCAAAGTGAATTTTAATGGCAATGGCTGCCATTTCATGACTGAGGCGCTAACTGAGGGTTGGGCGCCTAATTCCTCTATAAATCCCCCTGATTATTTATATTAATAAGTGTCGCCTTTAGCAGAATTCATTATTTTCTTTAGTTCTATTCATCTTCAGGAAATTATTGCTGTGTGCTTTAATTGGGGGACTCTTTTGTAGGATAAAGAGTAAGGATTAAGGGATCCTTAGAAGAGAAGCTGAACTTATATGAGAATAGCTGTAGACTCTGTGAGACAACATGAAAGGCTGTAAACTTAGGGATCTTAAAGTAGATCAAGTTAGGAGGATAATAGAAGAAGTCCCCTACACTTGACATCAAGAAGGTTTTGAGGAGAAGTACATGTCTATCATTGGATCAGAATGGGGTATCTATTCAACTATGTATAATACTACTCATACTATTAGCAATCAACTATCAACTACTATCAGAAAATGCAAATCGTGCACATACTGAACCTGTGCAGTTAATCATTTGGGAGCTTTTGGTCTTTAACAATCATTAAAAACCCTGAATTTTTAACAATAACCAAACTTTCTTAACTCTCATGGACTTTTCTCCCTGATAGTTGCTCAGTTTGGCTTGCGTTTTGCTGCAAAAAATTTATATGGAAACAAATAGAGATAATCTGGGGCGTTACTTCCTCCTAATTAGCCATTTTGCCCTATTTTTGCACATTTTAAATGGCGCCTTACCACTTGCAACCTTCTACGCTCTATTTTCCATGACATTACCCTAATCTGTGTCTCAGAAATTGGCCAATAAACAAGACCAGGTTTACTTTCTGTTACCTGTTAGAATCAAATTGGGCTCTCATGTGGTATCTGTTGGGGCTCGCTTGGATATGGGAGCAGCTAGAAATGGTATAAGCTTACAAGTCGCTAAGAAGTTAGATCTAGTCTATATGTAAAGGCTTAGTATTAAGTGCATCATTGCCTTAATGACTTGCTGAGATGAGATTCCCCATACCATTCTTACTGCATGAGTTTGGTTTCTGTGATTGGTTCACCACAGTTCGATATTTGTTATTCCCTGTTAATCATGGGGTTGGATGGTGGTGGCGGCAACAGGTTAGTATTAACCTGAAGCCCAACCTTTTGTTGTTTATAAATCCGCACACATGTTAAGACTTTCTGCTTATTAATACCTTTTATCCTGCTGGGCGGTGGAGTCAATTGTTTTAACTCCTTTCCCCATGGCGTTGCTGGCAGATTTTCTTCCAGCTTGGGTCAGTACAAGGAAAATTTTTATATGGAGAAGGCCACCGATTTTCCCTCCCACTCTTATTATAATATGGCCTTCCGCCTGACAGTGAATATAATCAGTATTTGTGGTCAAATGTACCTGTATACAGATCAGGAATACAAGGCTCTGGAGGTGTGATTAATCGATATGCTTATGAAAGAGGGTGTTTAAGCAATCCTCACCTATTGCTTCTTCCATAGTCTTCAATCAGAATTTTTGGTGGAGCGTTGCGCCCCTGTATGGACTATAAGCATCTAAATAATAACAACATTTATGATTCCTATCCCCTCCCCATTGAGAAGACAATTATCCAGGTGATTGTGAAGTTCAGGGTGTTTTCAAAGCTTGATATTGTGAATGCGTTGAACCATATTAGGTAGCGGAATGCCAAGGATGCAGTTAATTTGGAGAAGACTGTACATCTTAAAAGGGTTTGATAGTTCTCAGTTGATGGTACAGAACATCATAGGCTCAGCTGCTCTAGTGATCTTTAAGAGAGGTTTCCTGAGGATTAATTGAGGGACAATATGTTTTAATAATATACCAAAGGCCCTACAACAAGCCATAAGGATGCAGTAAGGGCAACTGCGGGTCTTTTTAGCACTAGTGGTGCCCGACCCAAAAGGGGGAGCTGACACTCATTTTTATTTGCAAATGGGCCAAACAAAGGGATTATTTGAATAAAAATCCTAATATGGCACCTCAATTAACAGCCTAGGAAGCCATATCATAAGGTAAGGAAGCTTTGAGTATACTTTTGTCTGCCCACGCTTTATCTGGTGGAATATGGCAGACAGTATTGGGGTGGGAGCAACAGCAACATGGAGCATAAGGGGGTGTAGTTGTGGGTTTACTTCATCTATGAGGACAGAATTATCCTTTGCCTCAACGTATTGAGCAAGTTGATGTTCAGCAAAAGTGATAAGAGCCAGCACATAGGTGAAAACTTGATGTGCTGGCAGGTTTCAGGATAATTGGGGTTAAAAAGAGGAGCTTTTTCTACATTGATGAAAGCACAGCTCATACCAAAAGCGAGCTCCAAATCTAATATTTTGCACTGTCATAATTCTGATATGACTGGACAATAAGCTTGAAACAGCTAGGGTGAGTTTGAAAGAATCCGCTGAACATGATACCAGTTACAATTATTCAAGTTCCTCATGATGAGGCGATATTGGGATATAATGGGTTATTATTGGATCACCTCTAAATAAGGCGATAAGGCAATAAGGTGATGTTGACATTTGATGAATATGAATTAAATCGCATCCAATTAGGGAAATAGAGAGATAAAGAATAACAAGCTGAAATTGGGGAGAATTAGCGGAATAGAATAGTCTAAGCTTTGAGAGTGATATCTTCTGAAGCTGCTATATATAAGCGAGATGGGCGATTAAGAAGAAAAAGTTGTTAGAAAAAAGAGAGAATGTAACAGCGAAAGGTCGCTGTATTTATTAAAAGTAAATAAAGTGTTGGTGGGGCCATCGCTCCTATGTTTAGTATATTTTCAAGTGCATCAAAAGAACCAATGATCCCCACATCATCCGTCTGTTATTCAGTGGGATTGACCTGTGTGAACAATATGGCTGATCCTTATGATACCGTCAAATAGTTAACAGTGGTGCTCACTACAGGGGGCCCATTGATCAACCACTAAGTACTCTGATTCTCCAGTCTCCAGCTATGTCTTATACAGACTGCGTTGCTGGGGAATCTTCATGAAATACTGCACCAGCTGAGTATGAGGAACTCAAACTCACCTTAGACGCAGCGCTCAAAAAACAGGATGAACTTCTCCAATAACGGAATGCTGTCATGCACCAGCTTGATATCACGTTAGCCAAATGCAAATTCTGGGACAACAAAACAAGGAACTTGCTAACCAGTTGGATGATACTACTAAACGGCTGCAGTGCGCAGAGCAGAAATTGACCAGTGCCTCTTGGTCTTCTCACTGGGAAGAGAACGAACAACAAGGGGGCACCCTACAAGGAAGAATATGACTCTAGTCGGAGCTACTACACCCAGGATGGTATCACTGGATACAAATATGAGTCAGAGCACCAATTCCCTCAAGTAATGGTGGTGCTGCCCATGGCAGAAGGCCATGATACCCCCAAAGCAGCAGACATCCCAACTTCCGCTGGTCCAGCTTCTCATCAAAAGGTTCTTCTGGATCTTAATCCATTCCTCAGTATGGCCCAAAAAGCCGTGAATGTGATGAGGAGGTTAGTACTGAGAAACTACCTCCATTTAAAATAAATGGGAATATCATGTTTTTTTAATGGTTTATATGCACATCTGAAGGCGCATCTTATAGATAGAAGGCTAAACTGTTGATAACTGCCTTTGATGTTGGAAGTGCCAATCAAGTCACCTGTTACCTCCCAGGTAGCTCTTTTACCTATAGGGATGTAAAAGAATCCATGCTTTGTCTGTTTGGGGGTACCTCAAAGATGTCACAGCAGAAAACAAAATTCTTAACAATTGGATTCCACCAAAATGAGACTCTCCTGGAGTTCGATGATCAATTTATGACAGAAGCTCATGTGCTGATTGTGGCAGGGTACTTAGAGGAAGCTGACATGTGCATTGCAATGACCTCTGCATTGAAGCCATACTGAGAACTTCAAAATGTCATTTCACCACTTCCGGATGATGACGTTCCCCTGCTCATTATTTTACAGTTTTTTCATCACATATCCCCTAACTTTCCACTGCTCTTTATGAAAAGGAAGACTACCGCCTCTACTGTACCCTTTTATTCAGGAGAATACTCTCATTTAACTCATGTTCCGCCTAGCAACCCTAAACCTTACTATAGATCTATGCCTTGCCCTTGGACGTATTATACTCAGCAGTTTAATCTTAATCCAGGGGCTGAGTTACAAAAACTGTCAGCAACCTAGCTACTTACCAGGACCTAGTTACGCTTAGTGTCAGCAAATGTCTTACTGACCTGGGCCTGGTTACACTGAATGGCCCCAAACTTTCCGACCTGGACCCTCTTATGAAATCAAGGGGTGGCTCTTATGGGGTTAACTGCTATGAATGCAGCCGTCCTGGTCACTTAGCTAAATTCTTCCATAAATGCCATGTTCACTATGTACACCAAGATCAATACTATCAGGGAAAAGATGGAGCAGAGTAGAGACGGGACCCTCTACCTCCGTGATTCCCACCCAAAACGTCCTGGAATCAATAGTAGTATATCTCATGGAAATCCCTCAGTATGATGACAGAATTTTATACAAGCAGCTATTTGGGGAGTGAACGTAGTGACACGAGCTCAAGCCCAGGCCACGGTGGACAAAGGATCCACAGAACAACTGAAGCCGTTTGCCTGTCAAATGCTTGATAAAGTTTCCTTGGATAAGCTGGATTATGCCTTGGATGCGCCAACTCTGAAAGGAGTAAACGTTGCATTTCTGGTATATGCCATTGTCAAAGAATATCCTAAAGTTGGTGAGGGGTCAATGGGTTTTTTGAAAATATGGATCCCGTAAATGTCCACATATTAAACAGCCAATATTCTTCTTATTCGGACCATCTAGTACTAAAAAAAAAATATTCTTCTTATTCCGAGTGCACTTACTCTAATATTTTTTAAAGCAAAAAATAGAGTTCACACTATAAATAGATACTGGTGCTCCAGTCAACATAGTTTCCAGAAAAGTTGATGGCGAAGTTGACATCAAAGCCTGATGAGGACCATCAAATGGTGTATGGAATTACTGGAGCAGAAAGCACCGTCTCTGAGGGAGATTACAGTGTGCTACCTCTGCGTTTTGGTCCATTATCGTTGTAGCTCTGGCGATTGTGCCACCAAAAAAACTATGACTTGCTAATTAAAACCGCTTTCCTGAGACATATCAGGGCTGTCATTAATATGACATAGGAGATCCTGCAAATTGGGACAGCGGATCCCAATTTACTTCACCTCTGGTGGAGTGCCAAAGGATCCGGTGCACATGAGCATATCAATCTTGCATATAGTGATGGGGTGATTCCAGTTTCCTATCATCAACTAAAAAAAACTCAGCCCCATCCCCAGAAGATATATGAACATCAAGGGATACCTCTCCGAGCTTCAGGAACATATCTATTCCTTCTGGACATCAAGTTTTAGTGAACAGAGTGAGAGGTGGAAGTGCCTGTTGGGCTATATGGGGAAGTCATTGGGCTCTATCATCAAACATGGTTTAAGACTCATGTGGCTCCAGGGATTATACTTTCAGGCCATGGAGAGATTAAGTTTTTATTAGCAAACCTTTAGAACGAACCAATGCAAATCTACCAGCACCAATTAGTAGCATAACTACATTTGACTCCAATAAAAGTTTTCTTTCAGGTTAATGATTTCAGGTCATTGGACAAATTTTGTCTATCAGTCGAGGCACTGGACAGTGTTATGATGGTGGTACTGCATAGTAATTTAATAGGGCTATCAGAAAGAGTAAAAACCAATCAATAGCTTTATTTCAGAAATATAAAGGGTTTTTACTGTCAATGATCACAATCTAGGGTGTGGTTGGGGGTGGTCCAGCGAGGAGACACAGGAGATCATCCCCCCTAAGGTCTTGGCCAATCTTCAAATTGAGGGCAGTGGAAGACTTTATCACTGAGGAAATTGACAAGTTGCTGGATCAAGGGATGCTTGAACTATCCAAGGGTCCACTTGCTCCGCCCCTTCTGATTTTTTAAAAGAAGGATTGTACCAACCGCATAGTAATAGACTACCAGAAAGCTCAATATTATTACAAAAAAGAACTCATATCCCTTGCCAAGAATTGAAGATGCTTTGGATCAGTTAGGGGAGCCTATTATTTTTCAGCGATGGACTTGATATCAGGTTACTGATAATCGAGCTACCTGCAGCAGAACAGGAAATAGTGCCATAATCACATCCAAAGGCCTTTTCTAATCAACTTGGATGCATCAAGGGCTGTGTAACGCCCCAGCTACGTTTCAGCGAGCCATGGACAATATTTTTGGTGACCTAAAGCTGTCATGTGTCCTTATACCTCTATAATATTAATGTATTCTCTCAAACCTTTTTGGAGCACCTTAATCATCTAGAAGCAGTATCACGCCAGCTTGCTGAGGCGAACATTAAAATTAAGCCTCAAAAATGCAACTTCTTCAAAGATCAGTTGGAATACCTGGGGTTTGTGTTAGACTCTATGAAGGCTATAAGTTTAGCCTGTAAGTTGGAGGCTATCCATAAATTGACTACACCTAATAGTAAATGCAACATACAGGTTTTTTGGGAATGGTCAGTTACTACCAGCGCTTCATTCCTAACTTTAGCTGTATTGGGGGGCCTCTATTTGAGCTGTTAAAAAAAGATGCTGTGTTTGAATGGACAAAACGTCATCAATATGACATTGATACACTTTGTACGGTACTGACCATTGCACCAGTGTTACGCTATCTGACCTTTGATAGGGAGTTTATAATTCAGATGGATGCGTCCCTTTTTACTTTGGGGTGGTACTTTCTCAAAAAGATGCAGAGGAAGAGGAACATCCCTTAGCATACTGCAGTCAAAGTCTGAACTGCCATGAGCGTAATTATACTGTGACCAAGCAGTAGTGCTTAGTGGTGATCTACGCGTAGAAGCAATTTAGAGTCTAATTGCATGGGTTAAAGTTGAAAGTTATAACAGATCACGCATCATTACGCTGGTTGAAGAACCCCAAAGAGCCTGAAGGGCGTTTGGCTTGATGAACTCTTAAGCTGCAGGCTTTTGACTTTTAGATCCTTCACCGCCCATGAGTAAAGCATCAGAACGCTGAATGTTTATCTCAATTGCTGACTGTTGCCATGACAGTGGACCTCAGTGATGTGATGTATGATAAGATGCTCAGAAGAGAATATGACAACAAACTGCCTCAAATAATCAAAGCATTGATTGAGATGCTAACGAATACCTTCCAACAGAATGGGGAACTGTACAAGTGGATTGGCTATTTTACGGTGAATTTTCCGTGACCTTCAGCTCAGACAGGAATTATTATGAGCACTCACAAGGCAGTCAGACATGGTGGGGTGTGCAAGACAATGGAGTTGTTGCGCCCTTGTTAATATTGGGAAATCATGAACTTTGATGTGCTTGAAACCAATTTTTGTTGCCATAAGTGCCAAATGGAGAAGCCATTCAACATAAGACTTTGTAACAGGTAGTGAAAAACATTTTGCTTAGCATACAGTTTCCCTTGATGACATTGGTCCCTTGCCAACAGGAGCTAACTGGTGTAAGTACATTCTGGTGGCTATTGACCACTTTACCTGGTGGTTGAAGCATGGATGATACAGGATTTGGAGGTGGTCACAGTGGCCAAGTTTGTGAAACGAATGCATTATTTAGTGACATGGCTGACCTCAGTTCATTCTCACTGATAATGGGACCAACGTTACCTCACACATCCTCCACAAAATGAACAAGCTTATGGGTATCCATGGGGTTCTGACGCCTCCATATCATTCTGAGCCCAAAGGAATGGTCAAACAGGTAAATTTGACTTTGGTGAACATACTACGAAAATTAGAGACGGATTGACCTTCTGATTGGAGCTCCCTTCTTTCCACTACATGTTTGCCAATAACATTAGTTACTATTCCACCACGGGGAAGAGCCCCTTCCAATTACTATATAGATGACACCCAGCTCTTCTGGCATTACTTTATTTGTGTGTATAAGACACCGGTGGAATGGAACCCCACTGCTATTTGACTAACCTTGCAAGCACACTGATCAAATTGCAAACTGAAGCATATTCCTTCAGCTTAGTCAAGAAGATCAAGAATCATGCTGTCAATCAGGTATGTCATAGTGGATTGGCACAGTTCAAAGAGGGCGATATGGTTCTCTTCCATGACCAACATGGGTTTGGGTGGAAACACAAGCTGGCCAGTATTTGGATTGGTCCATTCGAAGCTATAGAGAAAACTAGGTCAACTCTTATACCATCAATAACCTTGCAAGTGGTCAGATAATTAACTGAGCGCACACAAAGTTCCTCTGACCATATAAGCAATAGGAGCCTTATTGTCCAGCCAATTAGGGGGTAATGTCACAATTCCAATATGATTGGATGATAAGCTTGGAACAGCTAGGGCGGACTGGAAAGAATCTGCCGAACATGAAATCAGTTATGATTATTTGAGTGCCTCAATATGAGGCGATATTGGAATATAATAAGTTATTATTGGATCGCCTCTAAATAAGGCAATAAGGAAATAAAACAATGTCAACATTTGACAAGTACAAATTAATTCACCTCTAATTAGGGCGATAGAGAGCTAAATAATAACAAGCCAAAATTGAGGAGAATTGGCGGAATAGATTATTCCAAGATATGAGAGTGATACCATCTGAAGCCATTATATAAGCAAGATGGTTGATTGAGAAAAAGTTGTTATTAGAGAAAGAGAAAAAAGAACAGCAAAAGGTCGCTGTATTTATTAAAAGTAATTAAAGTGTTGTTAGGCGATTGTCCTATTGTTAATATATTTTAAAGTGTGTCAAAAGGACCTATGATCACCACATCATTTTTATGTTGTTCAGTGGGTTCGACCTGTGCAAACAATATGGAAGATCCTAACAATACCATCTGAATTTATAACATGCATCTTCCTCGAAATTATGGTGAATGTTGGGTATATTATTACCCTCAACAAGCGCCCAATCGCCCCATGAAGTTGCTGGTGAAGTAGGGTGTTAGTAGGGGCAGCTGCAACCTCAACTGTCATTTTTTGATATTTTTATAATTTGGAACCCAATTTTGAGGGTGAAAATGGTGAGGATGCAAATTGGGAGGGTTAGCAAAGAGCTCCTCCAAAGCAAAATCCAGTTTTACATGGTATGGCTGTTCATCCTCATCAATCCATTCAAGTCTCCCAAATGGATTATATTCAGTCAGCACTGGGCCAGCCACTGGAATTGGGGCAGTGGCAGGAGCTAATTGGCCATGTGCTGTCAACCACGGCAGCTCAGCTGAAACTGGTTCATCCATCAACTAAGGATTCCGTAATCCAGTCAAATTTAAATGTAAAATTTTTAAAATTTAATTTTGATTGGCTGCCGCTTTTGAAGCAGTGTCAAATTGCCCTGAGGTTGGGGGTAGGGTTTGAGCCCCATTCAAAAAATTGGGGCAAAATGGCTGTGGGTCCAACTCCTGAGGATGAGCGGCGGAAGCGGTGGAAGCGGTGGAAGCGGTGGAAGTGGTGGAAGCAGAAACCGTAGGGCACTTGCATTTGAGTGGTCAAGCTCAAAGCACAAGGGGCAAATGACGCAGCTGTTTTTATGCACACCCAGAATGGATGATCAGAGACAGATCTGATCACAGTGCAGGGGGGGGGGAATTGTGAGATGGGAATTGTGATGAAATGGGTGGATTGTCACAAAGGCATGAGGCCCTGCCAGACGATCTTCCCCATTTGGAACCACAAACTGAAAAATGGGGTCTGCACCATAACTGGCTAAATCCTCCATGAGCTCGTGGCAGAGGCATTTGGGGGAGAGATGGGAGGGCAACCCAGCAAACTGGACCACCTTAGTGGCCTCATCTGAGAGCTGGGTTCAAACGGTGGTAATGGGAATTTTATTAGAAATAATTTGCAGCTTGGCTGCTGCCACTGCATCAGCTTCCAAACAGAAGCTAAGATAAAAGTACCCCTTAAAGGGTGGAAGTCAATAGAGCTAGTGGGCTTAAAAACTTCCTTGGCCATCTCAAAGATGGCTGTGCTCGCATAAGGGAAGAGTTTCCCATATTTGACCCAGAGGCTGAAATGAAAATTTCTCCATGGGAGCACCAAAGGGCTCCGGAGCACCGCCTGGGATCTTGAAAAGTGGTGGGCCAAGTCCTGAGGGGTGACATAACGCCTAGTAGCGTTGAGAGGGCTAGCAGAGCCAGCCTGGGCATGCTTCAGCGGCAGCTGAAAGATGCCAGATGACGGCACACCACCACCCCAAGCCAGGGCAGTAGGTTCAATTGCATTGACATTGGTAAGTTTGGCTAAATGCAACTGTGGGTCTTACTGGGGCATCCTTAAGGGTGGGAGAGGCAGGGAGGGCGACAACCCCTCTAAGGAAGTGGCTGTTTAGTAATATGTTTAAATAGGGCGGATCGTTTTATTATTATTCCAATATGGATCATAACCAAAATGGCACAAATTGCGCACAAAATAGTGTTGATTATGTTAAAAAAGTGGATAACGGCCTCCCTGCATGCATGACAGATTGGCAATCATAATTGTGGATAATGTTGTCCACTATATCATGGAGGGTGAGAGAGCGATGATGGATCCACAGAACATCTGCTTAGTACTTTCTAAAATTATTTATTTCAAGGCAGAGTGCATCACTGGAGAATTTTGGCAAAAATTGACGAGGCAGCAAGGAGAAGTGTTCTGTGATAAAGGGTTCAACACAAAATTACTGTTTTTAAGAAAATCTAATTGGAGGAAAGCTAAAGAATAAACCAGCATCCTACTCTAAGGAGGTTGTTGCACATATAGTGAAGTGTGAAAAAAGGAGTGTGGAATTTTACAATGTCTAAGCATTTGCTGAACACCCTAATGTCATCCTAGCCTTTTTGCAATATAATTTGGGTGGTAGATATTAACGGTTTCAGATGGCGTCAAAATGTTTTAGCTGTCTGTCCAGCATATTGAGGTGGAATCAAGCGGAATAGTACCAAACTTAAATGAAATTACTAGATAAGTAATTCACAATTTTAGTTCAGCTGAGACCCGTCCTAGAAATTTTGCAAATTGTACAAATTTTCCATATAATAACTTTATGATCTGAAGGTCCAATACACAATCCAAACCATTAAGGTAGCCTCAATCTGACTTAATATGCGTATTTGTAATTATATACAAATTTGGAAAGAGTGGGGAAATTTCTTGGATATATTAAGTGACCAGGTTACACCTGGGGTGGGCCTTAGGGTTCGCTGTAGGGTCATAAGCTATACTACCTTCATGCACACCCATTAATCATTTTTACAAGATCATAAGAGTAAATGGGTGGCAGAGAGGAAGTTCTTGAGGAGCCAAAGCAATAACCCATCGCTCATCCACTATATGAGCTAGGTCAATGATCCTTGAAAAGAGGCTCTACTGGGGGCTTGAGCCCTTTTTGTTTCTATGTGAAAATTTCTCATGATTGACCTGGATGGGAAAGTCATCTGTACTTACATTATTCTTTCCTTTTGGAACTTGGTACATGCCACCTCCTAGGACATGATCAAGGGAACACTTTTTATGCCTTTCAGGAAGTTTGAATGCAGGAAGAGCCACCACCTTTTGAGATAGGTGAGAGAATTAGGATTTGTTGTAAGGCTTGCACAAGATTTTTACAGTTAGCACAATTGACACTTTTTTCCATTGAATATCACTTTTAAGCAAATTTAAAAATTAAAGTAGATCTAAACAAGTTCAAAAACTATTACAGCTAAACCCCAATGCCCTCAGCTCTACCACCCGCTGCTTCAAAATGGGGCAGTGGTAAAACCCCTAGCATCTTCTTCCAAGTGGGAAAATGCTTTCAAACTAGATTGACCAGTCCCTAATGCCTCAAGCTGATACTTTTCACCATGGATCTCGCCATCCACCTTGCATGTTCCCAACCAGTGCCTTATAGCCCTATTGTGCTCCCCCAAAGAAAAATGCAATTCAGCCTCTGGGTTGAATATGGCAAATTGTTTTCCTACAATGACAAACAAATAATAGAAATATCCCAGGCACTTATGCAGACTTCAGGCTCCATCGACTTCTTCCCTTACAAGGGGTACTTTGACCTCAGCTTCACCTGTGAAGCTGCTGCTGCAATTGCAGCCAAAATTCCCCTGGTGTTTCAGGGATCCGTCATCCTAACAACTTGCACCCAGTGCCTGATGACAACACTCTTTTTTTAGTACTAGATGGTCCCGACCTGAGGGGGATTCAACGATGTTTATTGAATTACGCCTGGGCTCTAAGAGCCTGAGGCGAGGGAAGGGAGAGAGGAGGCATCGAGAAAGTGAGGGGTTTGCGCGCCAGAGCCGTGCTGCAGTGACAACTGAGCGGGGGAGGGTTGGCGACATAGTGCAGACCTTCAGGGCCATCTCAAAGTGTACCTGAAAGTGGGTGATCATGTGTGGAAGGGTCCACACCTGCTGGTCAAAGGCAGCACGAAGGAAGGAGTTATGGATGGTCCAGATGGCTGTGGCATAGGCGAGGACACGGAGGGGTCGGTGGCAACCAGGCAATGTCTGCTCAAACATGAGGTCTTGCACAGGGTGTCCAGACCAGGGCTGAACATGGAGGAGCGCGCGGGCCTTTGGCCAAAATGTGGCGACACCTGGACAGGTGAAAAAACGATGGAGGTGGGAGTCAATAGGCTCCACACAGCGGGGGCAGCTTCGGTGCTGGAAGGTAGGGCCAGTCCGGTCCCCTGTCCTGTATGAACAGTGGAGCACCCTCCATAAGGTGTTGGACATTTTTGCTGACAGGATGGGGTGATAGACGTCCTTCCACAATTCCTTAAGGTCAAATCTCACGGAGGGAGGGAGGAGCTCAAGTAGTCTTGGGCGGATGGGAGGATGATCTTGGGGGTTGAGGCGAGTTGTGACAACTTGTCCATTGTGCACAATTGCATGGCGACGGGGGCTGAGGCCAGGGCCTTCCCTTCTGTATGGGAAGGCATGGTGGATCCGCGCGCCTACTCGTTTCAGGGCAAGGAGAGCCTGGTTCCAGTAGGGGGATGAGGATGGTTTTAGGCGATGGCCTGGGTGGTTTGTGAGCCACTCCCCTTTTGAGGTCAGAGATGCTCTAGGAAGACCCAGAGCTGCTGACACTGACTGGCGGAGGGCGGGCGCCCTTGGGGCATGGGGGTCGCGTCCCAGCAGACAATCGGCCATAGGAACTTCAGGAAGATTGTGGTGGCGTGGGATCGCGTGTCCAGAAGCCCTAGGCCCCCTTCATTGCAGGGTCAGGCAATGGTTGAGAGGGCCATTGGTGGATGGTTTGAGCCCCAGATACAACAGCGGAGGAGTACATTGAGCCCTGTATAAAAGGCATCTGTGAATGGGCAGACGTGCGCTAGGAACCAGACTTTGGAGAGGAGGAACACATTGGCCATCAGAGCTCAACCCTGGGGGGTGATGTGCCGCCGGTTCCAGCTGGCAATCCTGGAGTTAACTGCTGCGAGGAGCAAGTCCTCATTGTCTTTTAGCGCAACTCCTTGTTGGTTGGTGAGAACGCCCAGGTGACGGAAGGTACCGCGCTCAGGTTCAATACTAAATGGTGGGGGGAAGGTGGGGGAGCCTACCTGTACAACGGTTGTCTTGGAGGTGTTGACCATGGCGTTGGACGCCTTGGTGTACCTCTCAATGGTCACAGCAGCGAGGGCAACATCCCCAGGGCAGCCAAATGCAATGGCAGTGTCATCTGCAAATGCCATGGTGCGTGTGGGGGCTTTACCTGGGACCAGAATTCCCATTAGCTTGTCCTGTAAGGAGGCCAAGAGGGGGTCAAGGGTGATGTTAAAAAGGATAGGGCTCAGGGGGTCCCCTTGCTGGAGACCTTGTCCAACTGGTACTGCCACTGTAAAACCCATTGGCGCCAGGACTCTGGTGTGGAGCTGGTCATAGAGCGCTGATATCCAGCGCCTAGCTGCGGGTGGGAGATGGAAGCGGGCCAGGGAAGCATCAATATACTTCCAGGCTACCCGATCATATGCTTTCTCCATATCCAGGAGAGCCACAAAGCCATTCACCTTATGAGAGTTAGCAGTCAAAGTCACGTGAAGATCATTATAGTTGTCCCATTGCGACCTCCCCGGAATAAAACTGTGCTGGGATGGGGAGAGGCGAGGTGACACCCATTTGGTGATGCGTTTTGCCAGAAGCTTTGTGAAGAGCTTGTGGTCTGTGTTGATCAACACTATGGGGCGCCAGTTCGCCAGGTTCTCACGGTCTGACTTCTTGTGAATGAGGGTCGTGATTGAGCTTCTGGAGTCGGGGAGGACCTCGCCATTCACCAAGAGTGCAGCGAAGAGGTCGCGGAGGGTTCTGGGTATCAATGCAGGTTCCAGAAGGTACACCTCAAAGGGTATTCCGTCTGGGCCTGGGGCTTTAAGCCGTGGGGATTTCAGAAGGGTTTCCATCACCTCCTGGATGGAAATAGGCGCCAGTAGAGCCTCATCAGCCCGTGGGTCAATGGGCGGCTCTGGAGCCCGCCACAGGAAGTCTTGGATGTCCGATGGGTCCACCTGGGTGGCATGGAAGAGGCTGGAGTAGAAGCGGTTTAGTTCCTGCGTGATTTCCTCCTTACTGAAGTGGTTGTAGTGCCAATCTTCAGTGCAGTAATATCCTGCGCTGTTGACCGGGATTTCTGTTTCTGAAAGAAGAAGCGGGTGGGGCGTTCCCATTGAGCATAGTAAAAGATGTTGTAAAGTTTGCTGCCCGTTCTTCCTGCAGTGTGAGCTCCAAGCGGAGTGCTTCCTGCGCCGCTTCTCAGTCTTCCAACCATCTGGGAGAGGGCGAAGGCTGGCAGTTTCGCTCTAGATGTCTGATTCTGGCTTCCACCCTTTTGACTCTGGCGCGAGCTGCAGTCATCTGGGTTTTAGCACAGTTGTAAGCAACGCGGGTGATGCCCTCCTTGGTCACCGCCCATCTAGCCTTGTGGTCAAGCAGGTGGGGTGGGGGGAGGTGAGAGTCTCCCGGATGGTCATAGACAGCTTCTCCTTAGTGAAGGGGTTGTTGAGAAGAGCTGGGGCAACCCTAGGCCAGAACCTACGCGACGGTCTAAGTGTGGTGGTGAGGACAACGGTGAGTGACCTGTGATCACTCAGATGGTTGTCACGAGAGATGGGAGAGGAGACGCGGCCAATTAGCAGGGGGCCAATCAGTGCCATATCTATGCGTGACGCTGACTGGAAAGCTCCTCCATCATACTGGATCCTAGTCATGCAACTAGGCCAGACGCGGAGGGTGGAAGTGCATCTATAAAGCCACTCAGGCGAAGGAAATCCTGGAGGCGACTTGATCCAGGGCGTTCCTTTGCTGCAGGGGGTAAGAGTCACGGACGCGACTTATGGTTGTGTTGAAACTCCTAAGAGGACTGTATTCCGTGGGAGATTGAGTTGGACGAGCTCTTCCAAGAGCAGATTTTGCTCCTGACCTGCATTAGGCAGGTAGATGCTTGCAGCGAAGAAGGAGAAGTCAGGAGTGGTGAGTTTGGCCAGTATGAGGCGGCCACCTAGATATTGTGAAAAAGAAATGGTTTTAACCCGGGGATTTAAAACAATAAGGGCGGCATGGTTTGTCCAGAAGGAGTTGCCTCCAAACTGTTCATTCCATGCAGATTGTTTGTGGGGGAGGATATGGGGCTCCTGGACATCAGCGATGTCAATTTGTGCTGACCTGAAGTTTTGGAGGAGGCGGGCTCTCCGCTTAAAGTCCCGCAACCCATTTGCGTTGATGAATTGCAGGGCCAGGGTGCTGCCATGGGGACTCATAGCTGTTCCCCTCCATGTCCTGGGGGTTGCCAGTGCTTAAACCTGCTGCTGTGAGGCGGCTAGTTTTGAGTCCTTTAGCTTGACTATTAGCTGCAATCCGTGAGGAGCGTCGAGGGTTCTGAGGGGAAGGAGAGGGTGGGGGGCGGAGGACCCATTAAGCCAGCCTAGGATGCTGCCCCCGCTCCGTTGCAGGGGAAGGACCTGAGGGTGCTCAATGGTGACCTCCGCGGTGTCCCCATTTGATGAGTCTGAGTCCATATTCACTTCCTCCAACACTGCAAAGGATCCGCGCGAAATGGACTGTGGGGTTGGGGTAGGACTCTTTGAAGTGGCACTTCTACCGCAGGCCGCGGGTTGCCAGTCCATGCTGGTGGGCATAGCTCCATTGGGAGCTGAGGGTTGATGCGATAAATCGCTGGTGGAGGTTGATGGGGGTGCCGCGGAGCCCTGAGTGGGGGTGGCTGACGAGGGGCACCCTGTGGGAGATGCCTTGCTCTTGGTGAGAGAGGGAGTTGACTCTGGGAGATTGGAGGGGGTGCCCACTGGAAGGGGGGCATGAGCGCGAAGGTATCCCATACCAATAGTGGGGTTAGCTTTTTCAACTGCTAGGCGTAAGGCCTCAGGGGACAGGTCTTGAACGGGAACCCATTGTGTGGGTTGTGGAATTGCTGCTGCAGCCACGTGGGATCGTTTTTGGCCTGGTTTAGGCCCCTGGGTGGTGGCTAAAAGGGCTTGTTTTCGAGCTATGCAACCACTATACAAGTGTCCAAGGGCGTTACACTATGAACACCGGGGGCGCACCTGATCAGGGTCGACAAAAAAGATCTCAGGGCATGCCCCAACTACCGCCACACAAGGAATAACCTCAATGTTGCGGGATACAGTGGGGGATGGGATGAATGACGCCCTAGCAGTGCGAGCTCTTTGAGTGGGAGCATAGTAAGAGGGGACGCTAAAGTCCACTGAAAGAACAGACCCAAACTCCATTAAACCACGATGGAGTGCCAGTTTAAGAGACTCAGGAACAACAGTCGTTGGTAGGTTGGAAAAAGTAACCTATGAAATTTTCCCCAGGTGAGAGCGTTTGCGGGAGATGCGAAGAGATCCACGTGGAATAATGACCTGGAGGGTGGCAGTATGATCAGCAAGGGCAGCTTTAGTGAAGCCCACATCAATGTAGTGGCCCTCCACTGATTCATGGATGGTGGTGTTAATTGGGAATGTCTCCGCAATCGCTGAAAAGTATGAGAAGTAATCATCTGTATAGAATCCAACAGGGTTATGCCCATAATAAAGGCGAATTGCGTGGGCGAGGGTTGAGCGAGGTAGAGCTTTTTGCGCTCTAGTTTCGGCCCATTTCTTCTTAACATCAGCAATAAACGCCACTTTACGGGGATCAGCTTTGGGTAGCGTTGGTGCCAGAGGTTTTTGCCACGCCCCAGTGGCTCCTTTGGTACGTTTGTGTTTGCTTTGGGCTGCAATCGCAGGTTGAGTGTGAGCTGGTGGTTTGAACAAGTTTGCGGAGTTCCCTTGTTGCTGGAATGTTACAGCAGTTGCTGGCGTCATATTAAATTGAGGGGCGGTTTGTTGGGCCTCGCTAAATTGGGGAGGCCCATCCAGATTGGAATTAACTCCAGCCAATTGGGAGGAGGGAGATGTTTCATCATTATCCCAATCTATTTGGGAAAATTCAGCCCGAGTATTTGCTGTGATTTCGTGGGCAAAACTCACTGGCTGATTGGTGAATTGGTCGTTTTTAGCATATGGAGATAAAGTGCCAACTTGAGAAGTGCCGATTATGGGGTTTAAATGGGTTTGGAGAGATTAGAACTGGTGTGAAGTTCCAAAATCTGAACCATTTAAATTCTTATTGGGAAGAGTAGATTGTCCCAATTTGGTGCTTAGTGAACCAGAATTTGTGGCAAATCCAACCTTACATCCGAGGTTTTGGGGGCCAGGTGATTGTTGGGCCTCGCTAAATTGGGGAGGCCCATCCAGATTGGAATTAACTCCAACCAATTGGGAGGAGGGCGAAGTTTCATCACCATCCCAATCTACTTGAGTAAATTCAGCCCGAGTATTTGCTGTGATTTCGTGGGCAAAACTCACTGGCTGATTGGTGAAATGGTCGTTTTCAGCATATGGAGATAAAGTGCTGACTTGAGAAGTGCCAATTACGGGGTTTAAATGGGACGGGTGAGATTGTAACTGGTGTGAAGTTCCAAAATCCGAACCATTTGAATCCTCATTGGGAAGAGTAGATTGTCCCAATTTGGTGCTTAGTGAACCAGAATGTGTGGCTAATCCAACCTTACATCTGAGGGTTTGGGGCCAGGTATCTGGGTATCGCCCCTCATGGAGGGAGCCAGAAACACAGCGTCAGCAATAATAGATGGGGATGAAATAACTGACACAATGGGGGAGGTGAATGCCTGGATGGGCTGAGTTGCATTCAACTGAGCAGACGCCATTAAAACAGCGTGGGTGATGACCTCCTTGGTTGGAGGGGGCCCAGCGGGTTGGTGGGAGGCAGCGCACACAGAGCTGTTAGGCGTGCAGGTTGCAGAAGTGCGATCAGGTGAACTGGCGCTAGTTGGAGTAGCTCCAGGTTGGGGGTGGTGCCTGCTTTCATGGCTGCTGCTTGAGAGCGGGTGATTCTGGTTGACCCTGAGGTGGGTAACCGAGGGTTGCTTCATTTGGGGTGGTGCTGGCTCGTTTGGCATAGCCTGCGGGTTCTTTTGCGGGGTTTCCCGCCATATTTGCTAATAGTTTTCGTAAAATCTCTTTAGTGGAGCTTAATTTCAGGCTGAATTGATTTTCGAAAAGTGATGCTTAGCAGAAAGAGAAATGACAACACTCTTTTGATTCATTTTCAGGCCTCCCTCACCCACACCCCTCATACTTTGCATAATGAACTAATAGCAGGATTGTTGGCATATGGTGCCAACCCCATTCTACAATTTGTGGTTTCTAATGAAGCCAACTAACTCATGGGCCCTTGCGCTATTTCAACTATATGCCCAATCTCAACAGAAATCGCCATTTCAATTTTCCCTTGCACTATTGTCCACTCTGCCCATGAACACCCTTTCTGGGCCAGAGTAGACAAAGAGCGCGTGATCTGCTCCATTTGTTTTGATCTGAATCACTTGAAGCAGTGATGCCCCTCCATAGCCCAAGCTGGAGCCCACACGCCCAACTCCTCCCATGATGCTCCCATCGCTGATCCCAAAACGTTTAAAATGTGGCACAATTTTTCCTCCCCTCCTTTAAGGCCAGCTGCAATTGCCACAGAATCAGCTAATAAGGAACCTACATGTCAAAACTCCACTCCCACTTAAACTAATCAGGAGCCAGCATGGACCCAAGTAAATTAAAAACCACACGCTTAGCCACCCAGCCCAAACCATATGCCAATTAACCTATCATCCTCAACAAAAATCACTTAAATTACTTGGAGAAAGTTGATGAATTGGGAATTTTATCCCTGACTTGGTCGAGGCCCCACGCCTCAAAATGTAATAAATGCATGATATGCAGCTCATTTTCCAACTTGTACTATACTCTACACCCCAATACTAATGATTTCGAAGTGTCCACCAACTCAACAAATAGGCTGTTGCCTTCCCTAATTGTCACCCCCTCCAAAAGGCTGTAATAAAATCAGTTGCAGTCTTAGCCAAGGGGCTACCCGTCCCTGTCCTTCCCCCATGCAACAAATACAAGTAAAAGAATTCTTGGATTCAACCAAGTTCCCAACTAAGTAATACAAAAAGTTGCGATGGTCACAAAATTTGGCCCCAAGACCCACATTATCAGAAACATCGCCACCTTCATTACCCTACTCAAAGTTCACCTCAAGGCTGATGATGCCCTCTCTGGATATATCACCACACTCCTTATAACAAAAATTGAGCTGTAAGCCCCACTCTGCTACCTTGATCCCCATTTTGAGGATGCACCCACGCCCATGCTCTCAGCTCTTTGCCATACACTGTCTGAAATAGGAGGATTTGAGCCTCCTAATCCCCACTCACCCCCCATCATGGACACATAGTGGTTTACTGCCTCCTACCTGGTTGAATCAATTTTAGATTTTTTCTCAATTTGGTTTGAGTGATTTGTTCGTCTCTTTCTGTATGTTCAAACTTTATGTTTAGCATTAGTTTAGCTCCTCTGAGCTCAGTATTGCCTGTCCCTTTGAAAGCTTGCCTTAGTTACATTTTAAATACAGTCGGCTCAATCTCTTGCATTCACCCAGCTATTTTCATAAGAAGAGTAACCCTTTAAAGCCAACAGAAACTGGATTGAGCAACTGATTTATGGGAGGCCAAGATTTCCTTTATCTTTGCCTCCTGGGATTCATTTACCATGATAGGTTCAGGCGACATGGGCATAAAACCCTTATATGGAGATAACATGGATACATGAAACATGTTGTGCTTCTTTCTGGTGAGGAGGGAGCTTAATACAGAAGGCACCATTCCATAGGTCCTTAAACACCTCAAAGGAGCCAGAGCGTTTGCATGCTAGTTTATGGGAAGGAATCTTCATGTCTAGGTGAGACGTGTCCAACATTAACGATAATCCTTCCTTAATCTTATGGCTTGGGCGACGTTTCCATCGTATTAATTTCTTGTAATCATACACTGCTTTTGACAGAAGCTCACATATGAGATTGTAGTTTTCATGTATGTGATTCAGGGCTCTTCTGCAGCAGGAACAGTAGAAAATGAGACGAGTGACAATGTGGAATTAGGGGTTGTAACCCAAATTGGCCTCAAAAGTGGAAAGGCTGGTGAAGGCATGTGGCATTATATATGCAAACTGCGCCGGGGAAGGTTTAACGCCCATGTTTCATAACTTGCAGAAGCATAACAGCGAAGATATTGCTCCAAAGTTTGGTCCACCCTCTCAGTTTGACCATCTGACTGAGGATGATAAGTGGTAGACCTTCAGGGTTTGATCTGGAGGAAATCAATGTGAGCACTCCAAAATTGATCAGTAATTGAAGGTCGCGTTCACTCACTATCTCCTTAAAGAGCAAACATGTAGAAAAAAATTAATCACAAACAAGGCCGACTCCCTTCAGTAATAATTGTTTTGTTGCAGGGGATGATTATTGCTAACTTGGTAAAGCGATCAACCACCACCATGATTGCGTCATACCCTTTTGAGGGTGGCAACTCTACAATAAAATCTATGGATACAAAGTTCCAGGGGCCCTTGCTTATTTTAAAGGGTTCAAGAGGCCCTTTTTCCCTTATCTATCATATTTGGATTGTACACACATTAAACAATGAGAAATCCAAGCAGGGATCTCTTTGGAAGACCTTGACCAGTAATAGGTCCTTTTAACCAGTTCCCTGCATTTTTTGCACCCAGGATGTCCCACAGTTGAGGGCTCATAATGCTCTTGAATTACTCTTTTAAGAAAGGTGGGAGGAACTCAAACTTGGCTTATGTATTAAATTACCCTATCCTTGAGGGCATAGTGATTACGTTTTTGAGCTTTAGATTTACAGGGCCCCATATAAGGTAATCCCTTCTGGGGAGGTCAACTGGGCAGAGATTATCTGATTAAGAAGGGGAGTGTCTGGTGACAAACTGGCAGAGGAACAGAAAGGGTGTTGCAGCTGATTGATCACCCATCAGTCATGATATCTAACTAGTAATTATACTTCCTTAATACTTAGCAAAAGGATTTGACGTCTTAGGAAGCCCTGAGTACACAGCCCTCAACTTCTTAAAAAGTCGCCAAAGTTGAATTAAATTACATTTGGTGATTTCACTTGGCGCTATGGATCTACAGATACAGCAGTTCGAATCTCATAATCCCCTTGTACAAAATATATTACCCAAATATAGTACTTACATTGGCTTTTTGGCTTTGGTGGATTAAATCTGTTCCGGCTACCTCTATCACTATCCTCAATATGGTCTTTTTGCACTGGCGTAAGTTTTTTGGCAGAAGGATCAATGTTTAATATGGCCATTCACCATGAACTTACTTGCAGTTGAGTGATCATGACTGAAATGGAAATACCCTGAGCTTTTTGTGATTCTCTGCCTCATCTTTAATCAGATAATTACCCCTCTAGTCTACCATTGTCAAGTGCAGCTTAGTATGCTTGAAAGGCACCAATAGGAATGCTAGGAGGAGGAGCATATCTCAGCGGAATCCCAAAAGTACAAGATTCTTTTTTCCTTAGGTCATTGAACGAAATCTTCTGCAAATAGAGACCCTTACCACGAGCCCAAAAACTGGTTTCAGTATTCAATACTACCATGTGCTTCTTTGTGGCTTATAAACAAAGAAATCTTTTGTTGTACAAATAGTTCCTTTTTGTTAGGTTTGACAAGGTCGTTGTCCTCTTATAGCGTCTTGTGATTTTCTTAAGTGAATACCTGTGCACTGAGATCAACGTCTTAGCACCAACATTAACAAAGGGGATCCAGCGTCAAGATTTGGGAGGCAGGGACAATGGTAGTGAGGTCAAGGAGCTCATGTATACTGGGGTTCATGGCATGATCTCTAATTAGTATGTCTAGCAAGACATCCAAGCCCCCTTCACAAGTTCATACTTGCATAAAAATTGTATAGATAGCAGTATGTGCGAGCCTAATGGTGGACAAGATTCTGGGGTTTTCTATAATACATCTTGTACTAGTGGCCTGTGCGCAAAGTAATCTCATGCTGAGTCCCTTGGAGGAGGTAGTGCCAGTTAGTTAGTGATTAAGGCATAGCCGCCAGCTCCCTGCTATATATTGCCCAGGACTGCTCAGTGGTAGAGAACTTCTGAGAAAAGTATGCAACAGAATGCTCAACCCCATCATTCTCTTGGAGGAGCACAGCGACTATGGCAGCTGAAGATGCATCACAGCCACAATGAAGGTCTTGGAAGAGTAAGAATGCTGAGGACTGGTGAGGTAAAAAAGCCACCTTGATAGAGTCAAACGCCTATTGGCATTTGGGTGTCCATTTAAGGGTATGTCTTTCAAGTCAGTGAATTTCAGGGAGACAGCATATGAAGTTTAGACTGGCCTGTCAGTCGGGATGCAAAAGCACCCAAAAATCAAGCCAGAATGCCAGAGGCATTGCCACATAAATGATGTTATATCGTGTAGGAAGATGGGAAACATGTGTGAGCTTATATGTGGCAAGCGTAAAAAGAAACCTGACAATAAATCAGACTGTTGCAACTCCAGAGCCCATGAGCCTTGCTTCAGGGAGTTAAACTATTGGGCTAGCTGCTTTGATATTCCATAGTAGGGTTTGACACAAAAACAGAGGTGAGGGGGCAAATTTTCACGTGAAGTGGAGATAGATGAGCCCACAGGTTTTCTATATCTTGTTGGTGGATGGCTTCAACAACAGGATTAAATTACCAAAAGCTTCTTACTTGATAGGCCCAGTTGGCTACAGAGGGAGCCATTGTATCTATCATGACTGGTATTGCCCAGCCAATCTAGGGGCCATGGGCCACAAAGTTAGTGCCATAGGGAGCTTGGCAAGAAAGATTTGTAGTAAAATCAAAAAAATTTGGAACTTGAGTTTAATTTAGTTTAAAGTGAATTTAAGAAAATTGACCAACAATTCCCTCAATGCAATGTGACTGATTTTTAATGGTTAATTTGGGAAAGCCTATCAAAGAATGGGATTGGGCTCATAAATTTTGACCTAACCCAGTAACTTTCAAGGGAGGGGGAAAATGATTTTAATCTGAACTGACTTCGAAGGAATTGGTGGCAGGCTGAGTCACTATCAGTTTGATCTCAAATGCCTGACTCGCAGCTTCACCGCTTCTCCAACAGTTAGTGTGAAAGCATCTGGCCCAACGGGCAATGAAAATCCCCAAGGCCATCCCACATAGGGGCGGTCCCAATAGGTCAAAAATGGGTTTGGGATACCTAACCAACTGTTGGGATTTTGCCCATATTCCCAGCCTGCTAGATTACCTGATATTGCTAGGATAAAATTCCCTAAGGCGAAGTGAATTGGAAATTGGTTGACCCGAGTTTTGGAGTAACTACATTCAGGGGATTTTAGGATATTCGCCTGATCATATCCATTGGGGATCAATCTGGATAAATACTTAAGATCACATTTAGTGGAGTTGCCGACGAAATAGGGGCATCTGATAGTGATTAACTATCAGGTGTACCAATTGGGATCAGTCAGGTTTCATCACTGACTGATTGGGAATAAATACCAGTTGCGAGGTGAGTGATGCTGCCTGCAACTAGCGAATCAATTGGTTGGTGAGTGACCTGCATTAATGGGTAATAAGTCCCATTATCTAAGCAGGTCACTAACCAAATTTGGTTGGTTCGCTAGTATTGAAGGAAAACGTTAGGGACACGTTTTCTGACTCTTTCCATTATAAGTCTCAAGGATTTCCAATGACGGAATCCTAGCCAGGATGGGGAAGACCATTGCTGCCAAGATGAGGATGGGTGATTCAATGGCAACGGCTGCCGTTTCATTGAAGAGTTGTCAACCAAGGGTTAAGCTGAATTCTCCACTATATATATTCCCTAGGATTCGCTATATTAAAAAACAGTAATTTATAATTAAATTTAAATTTATTGCGGGGAAGGCCGACCATGGGATGGACACTTCCGAATATGACTCAGATGAGACAAAACTCAGTACCAGGTGAGGCACCCCAGAGAAGCGATGCTATCTCTTGTTGCCAGCGGGAACGCCACTTATGGGAAGGGGGAGGGAACGTGTGTAGGGGGCGTAGCCACTATTGAGCACGTGTGGAGGAAGGGTCTGATTTGATGAACCAGACTGGGAACCAGGAGGAGACCAGCTGCCAGCGACGTGGTGGGAGATATCCAAACATCCACGCTTGAAAGTGATCCACCAAATGAGACCGGAATCTGTGGACAGCTTCAGGGAGGGTGGGGATGGATCCGGCGATGGCATCCAAGATAATCGTGTGGATAGTCCACATGGCGATTGCAACCACCAGAGCACGAAGGGAGGGTGGGAGGGGAGGCCATTGATGAAGCAAACATATCTCTTGACAGACTGAAGGGATGTGTTTGATCCTGGCCTAGCAGACGTTGGACTTCGCGCCATATTACTTTAGATGTGGGGCACTTCTCCAGGCGGTGAAACAGCGTTCCATACTGGCCACACACGACACAGGATGAGTGTAAAGCATTAGAGCGCTCAGCTGTACGATACACCCGCCTCAGGCAGCGCTACACATGGGAACAGACTTGAGGCTGCAACAGAGGATGGTGTGCGTATTTCCAGATAGTCTTTTGGGTCTCAGTGGAATAAGGGATGTCCATCATGTCCAGGTAGTCCACCCTTGATAGGACTTGGAGTCGAGTGGGGATCACGCCATCATGGATGGGTAGCCCCTGTACCTCTTGTGTGAACTGAGGAGAGGGGCGGCCTCTTTGGGTTGTATGTCCACTAATACGAATTCTCCACTCTGCGCTTCGCATGGAGTAGGATTCGTTTGTAGTGGGTTTTGGTCCCGTGAGGACCTGTGGCTGATGTGTGTGTTGCGAGGTATTTCATCAGGGAGTGGGGGTTTGATGGATTGTTGAGGCCCAAGGCTCAGGAGAAGTTGGAGCGGGCCGCGCGGGACAGTGTTGGGATGGGAGTGTAGGAGCAGTGACGGCCGCAATCCAGGTGCCTAGGATCTTGGCGGCATGGGCTTTGAAGTCAAGTAGGCCCATGCCACCATGATGATGAGGGCCAAACATGACCTCTAGCCGTACTGGTGGAGGGCGTCCTGACCAAAGCCAACCTTGTAGCAAAGCATACAGGGATTTGAAGAAGCTTGGGGAGAAGGGGATGGCGTGGGCTCCAAACCAGACTTTGGATAGGAGCATAGAGTTGGCAAGAACAACCCTGCAAGTGAGGGTAGTAGGGTGGGCTCTGAGAGAGGCGATTCGCTTCGTCACGTTGTCCAGTATATGGCCCTCCATTACTGCTGACGCGTATCCTCCTGCCTCCAACCACACGCCCAGATGGCGTACCGGTCCTATGGTAGGTCGCGGCACAAAGGGGAGCACCAGTGGAGCGGTGTGTTTTGAGTTAGTAAGGCGTGGACTTGGGCGAGCAGCTGGGCTGGGTTGGGAACTACTTGCTGGGGCCCAGCAGTTCTGAAACCGACCAAGGAGGATGATTTCGGTTTTGGAGGCGTTTAGTGCCGCGTTGCTTACCGGGAATATTCCTGGATGAGGGCTTCAAGCGCGCGTGCATCTTTATTATTAGACACCCCCACCACGCAATCATCTGCAAATGCCATCATCTTGACTGGGGTTTGGCCTGGCACATGGACCCCAGTGAGTTGGGCATTCACATTTCGCAGTAGTGGGTCAAGGCTGAAGTTGTATAAGAGTGGGCTCAGGGGGTCCCCTTGTCGCAGGCCCCTTTGAGGATGGACTACATCCGTTAGGAAACCTGGGCCGTGCACAGCCATTGTTGCAGATTCCGTGAGCAGCATCACCCAGTTAATGAAGCGGGGAGGTAGGCGGAATTGTTGGAGGCAGGCCTAAGGTATTCCCAGTTTACTCTATCATAGGCCTTTTGTTGGTCCAAGAATACAAGTGCCCCAGAGGCTGTGGACTGACACACATTAGCCACAGAGTGCACGTTATCCCAAATTGACCTTCTGGGGATGAAACGAATTGTTCTGGAGAGATGGTGGCAGATGCTACAGTCCCTAAACGGTTAGCCATGATTTTTGTTAAAATTTTGGTGTCTGTGTTTGTTAGAGAAATGGGGCGCCAGTTGGCTAAGTCTAGCCTATCCCCTTTCTTGAAGAGTGTGACTGTAAAAGCCTCATGTCCTCCTGGTAGGAGGCGCGTTTCCAACAGGCTTTGTTTGAGTGAGGCTAGCAGCAATGGGGATCTGTATTTAAAATATTTTTTGTAGAACTCATATGGAATGCCATCTGGGCCTGGGCATTTTCAGTTTGGCGCACCGCGAATGGTAGTCCATAATTCGTTTGGAGTAATTAGATTCATTATTTCTGGGTATCAGAAAATGGTGCGGATATGAGCTCTGTCAAGAAATTCTGCCATTTTGGCCGGCTGAATTGGTTCAGCTTGGTATAACTCAGAGTAATATCTTTGCGTTTTGATTGCCACTTCGGCCAGTGTGTCCACGATAGAATTATCCAATCTTCGCACCTGTGTGCAGGCCACGCTCTGGCATGGTGCAAAAATTTTTTGAAGAAGTATGCGGTGCACTTGTCACCTTTAGTGATGCGTGTGGCCCTGTATTGGACACAAACCTGATGTTTGTGTTGCCTTTCAAGTGCGCTGAGGTGGGCTGCTGCCTCCGCCCACTTCTGGCCCCATGCAGGGCTATATCCTGAGGCTGGAATGTTGGACTCCAAGTGGGCCAATTCTGCCAGCGCGCGATATAACCACCGATGTGGCTCGTGAGCATCTGGATGAGAGATGGCAATAGTGGCGGATGGTGTCTTCTTTGAAAGTTGCCCATGTAGAAATGGGGTCCGCACAAAACAGTGCAACAAACGATTTTGCCAAAGTTGCCTCTTCCACCCATGTGGAAAATCCTGGCGACGCTAGCTCTGGGGGCGGATTTTGCACCAATGTGGGGCCTTTGCAACTGTGACGGGTAAGTGGTATGTTATCGAGACCAGTCAGTGGACGGAGAATTCCATTTTCATTGTTTTGAAGTGGGAGATGTGGGGTTGGAATTTTGCCGGTGCTAGAATAAGGTCAATGCGGGTCATGGACCTTAATTGGCCGTTGTGGATGTGGGGATGCGTCATGTTTTTGAGCAGGGGGCATGTTGCAGCAGCGCATCCATTAACCCAAGGGTGGCTTTTAGAACGCGTAGTTCTACGTGACCCTGTGGGGCGTGGGGTGAGGGCAGCCACCGGTCTGTTGGTGAGGTTAGCCAACAGTTCATGTCGCCGATTAGGAAAGAATCGGGGGGTAGTGGGAGGGATTTGACCAACGAGAAAAATTCCTGGCGCTCTTGTGCACCGTTTGTGGTGTAAATGTTGACAATTGTGTGTGCAACATCGGCCCATGAGAAGGTGACAACGAGCACTCGGTCATTTAGGAATGTTTCTGAAGATGTAAATTTGAAAAAATTGTTTTTCTAAATTAGCACCCCACAGTGCTTCAACCAAAAGGATAGGGATGGTAGGAGCATTGTTTTCCAAGCATCCTCAGAACCTCGTGGACAGTGGGTTTCCTGGATGGCCAGGATATCCATGGGTAAATTATTTTATAAAAAACTCAGTTTCCTAGCCCGGGATGGGGAGGCCTTGAGTCCGGTGATATTCAGCGTCCCTAGAGTGAAGGTTTCCCCCATCGCACCTTAGGTGCGCAGGGGTGGGCCCCCTGGCCCCCAGCCTCTTCCAGGTCCCCACGGGCTTTCACAGCAGCGTGGGTATTAGCAGCAACGCTATCAGGGTTTTTGTTAATTTTTGCAGAAAGAGTCGCGCTGGCTTTGGCCTTCACTTTTTGTTTTCCCGACGTCGGACGAATTTTTTGCGGTGCGGATAAGTTTGGTGCACCGTCGAGTGGGGTAAAAAAATTTTTTTGGTTGGGATAGGTCCCAAGTCAGTTTCAACCGGGGCTTGGGTGCAGCGATTGGGTGAGATCAAATCTCCCATCAGATCCTCAGATTGAGTGGCCCATTCGGCTTGGGCCTCCCAATCTGATTGGGTGATGGATTCCCAAGTTGCTTCCGCCATGAAGGTCTCCATGTCCTCCTGGCGTTGTGAGTGTGGGATGGTGGTGGTGACCTTGGCCGTTTCCTTGGCCGCAGTCCTATGGGCCTGCTTGGCCTTCTTCCGCTCCTGTGGGGAGATGGGCTTTACCAATAGGTAGCAGCCTTGTGCTCCCCACGGGAAAGCCTCTTTGGTGCTTGTGGTTGGTTCGTAGTGCGCCTCTCCACTGGCCATGGCCGCCGAGGGGTGCTCTTGGAATGTAACGCCCTCTTTAATGGGGCACACGTGTGCCTTATGGCCAAACGCATCACAGTGGGTGCAAATGGGGGCGCGCTGTCCACGGTTACCCGGAATGGGTGGGTGGTGTGCCCTGCGATATCAATAAAGGTGGAGTGCGGGATCTGGGTTAGGTCCTTCGCAATCTCCTCAGTTGGGGTCAGAACTGCGATGGCTTTGCCAGTGCACAGGTGTGGCATCAGCATGAAACGTTGTATTTTGAAAAGATTGTATTTCGCTGTATATGGCGAGACCATCTTTCAGGTGCTGCTCCAAAATGTCACGTTTTACCATAGTAGGCAAAAAGTCAAACGTGAGGAAAATTTGGTTTGATTTTGTCCATCTGGTGCGTTTAGTCTCGATGACCCATTGCCCTTCGGGGAGGTCGACCACTACGCGCACTGCTGCAGCCTCATCTGCTGCTCTTTTGCTTTTAAAACCTAGGTCTGGCCAACCACGTGACATGGAGTGAGGTGCAACGTACACCGCGGTCAGGAAAATTTTGTGTACATCTTCACAAAATTTTTCCCATAGAACCGTTTTTTGGATGTCCAGATACACATGGACTCCGAATTCCACCAACGAAAGTGGCTGGGAATGTGGCGTATTGATGTACTGGTTGCATCGTGCTTGCCACGCGAGTATCTCTGGGGAAATTGTGACCGCCGTTTTTTTAGATTTTTTTCTATTCCGCCGGATTCTCCGGGGCGTTTTCAAACGTTAGAGGCCGCGGGCCTTCTGCCTGCTCCTCTTGCCTTGCTTGCCCAACTGCTCCCAGACATGGGCGCAGACTAATCCCCTCTATGAGATTATCAAACTAGATTTAGTCTTGAATTGAATGGGTTGCAAAAGTGTTTGCAACGAGAAAGAAAAGTTTTAATAAAAACAGTAATAGTTAGAGTTAGATAACAGATTATTAGTTCTAAGCTATCCATTCAGTATATCTAAATCTTTCATCAGCTTCCATTGTCCTATTCTGTCTCAAGGATATTATTGCTGAGGGCAATAATTGGAAGACTCTATTAGAGAAAAGAGTAAAGATCTGTGTGGGGATCTAGAGAAGAAGGAGTTACAATTGAGGATAGCTGCCAACTGTGTGTTGGACCAAAGAGACTGTCACCAGGGTATCTCAGCAAAGATCAGGTGGACAAGAGCAAGGGAACAAATTCTTGTGAGTATGACATCACGAGTATTTAATTGGAAATACTGGCCAAGCGTTGGGCTGAAATATAATTCATACTTAACTACGGATAATGGTCTCCATACTATTATTAATTAACAATTCATTATACTATACAACGCGATGAAGTGCACGAGGAAACTAAACTTGTGCAGTAAAAAGGTTACTAGGATTGCTTGCTGATAACAACCACTTCAGTAGATCTTTACACCAACCCATGCCCAGTCACTGGGGCGTTTGTTCATCCAAGTGGGTAACACTGATCAACAATACAGATTTTTGGATAGGTGGTTTCAAGCTATTGGCAACAGTCCATGATAGGGGTAAATGCCTGTCAGGCTTTTTCCATAGAGATTTTGAGGGAGCTCTGAATCAGCAACATTATTGCACAATGGCTCGATGCCATTGGCAATTTTGATTGAAAATCTGTTACTTGACACATTCTGACTAAGAGGTATGCGCCATTTGGGCTTTTTCCCCGTAGATTTTGGTAAAAGTTTCAAACTGGCGTCATTTTTCATTGATCTAATGCTTTTGATGAGTGTTATTGAGTATTCAACACTTAATTTTGCATCTACAAAATGGGCAAGCCCATTATGCCATGAATCGTGTTTTTAAAGCATTTGGACGTTGATTGTGAGGGCTTGGTGCCATCAACTTAATAAGATCCTTCTAGATCATGGGGTGGTGGTTTCCAACAATTTCAGCACAAATATTCTCAATTTGCCATACTAATTTGGATGAGGCAAGTGTGGGGACAGGGGGAGGAATTTTCAGAGGGAGAGATGTTATCCAACACTCGTCTACCATATGGGCTAGATCACCCTGTGTGACGATAGGGACAGCCACCCTCTTTGGACCCTTTAATTTAAAATGGAAAAACTACCAGGTTGAAGAAGAGGGGACGCTCCCCTGGACTTACAGTAAATGCAGGGGAGCTTCTAGTTAATCAGGAGGAGGGAGAACTCCTTGAGGAAGATTACTGTCCCCAACAACTCCAGAGTTGCTTTTGGGTTGTTGGGTTGGCCAAGACTGAATGGCTTCTAACTTGCATGTGATACTGCATACTCATGATTTAAAACTAGGTTTATAAGAAGGTCGCCTCCTCATGAAAGAATTCGCATTTGGAGGGCTTTACAAAGAGTCCATCCCTATGTATAGCAGCCATTACTGCTTCCAGATCTTTTATATGTTGCTCATGAGTAGGTAAATGAGTTATTATGTTTCTAATATAATCAACCTCTCAGGAGAAGCGCAGATCACCCAGAACATCATCTATGAGGCGCTGGAAGGTTTTTGGAGCATCTTACAACTCAAATGGCATCAGTTTGAAATGGAAGATTTCATACTTTCACATATGGAAATGATCCGCTTTTGTCCCTCCTTGACTCTTACTTTATTGAAGGCATTTACCAAATTAAGCTTAAAAACTCGCTACTTTCAAAGTGACTGAGCTATTGATTGTTTCAATGGTAGGGGTAGGATTCTGGAATTGTAACATTATTGACATTCCATAATTAACACATGACCTCAGGGTTTCATCTGCCTTCTGCGCAAAGACAACAGGGGAAGCTATTGGAATGCTTCTTCAAAATACAACCTTTTGCCAGCATATCGCCCACACATTCACTTGAATCTTTTTCCTCTTCCTTGGTGAGAAGGTATAATGGGCAAATTTTCTTGACAAGATGTACTGTCAGTTGAAAGGGTAGTCATACTCTGAATGAGGTGAGAGCCTAGTAGTTAGGTTCATGTCAATTACTTCTTTGTATAGGTCCTGGGAGGATGGGAAGTCTAGCGGAAGATCTGAAGAGAGATGACAGGAGTTAGGATAGAGTTAAAGAAGGTCTCAAGAGGAAGGGTATATTTAGTAAGTATTCCCCACTGAACTCATTATTGGTATAGGAGAGGGAGTAACTACCTAACTTGGTATTGAATTGTTGCTGACGCCACCAATTTACACTAAGTATGACTGGGTATAATAGTATTGGAACAACTGAGAAACGATCACAAAATCAGAACCATTCACAAAGAATTGTCTGGTTGATGCACAGCATGACACTTCATAGGTTGAGAGGATGTTTCCAAAATTGGAGGGGCCACATCAGTGTCTATATAATGCTTGTGCAATTCTGAGGTCCATAAAATTGCCAGCTGCCCATGTATCCAGGAGCGCCTGTACAGTGACCTTACTTTTCCCATAACAGAAGATGATAAGCAAGGTGAAATAAGCATAATACTCATGGGTGGAAGCTGAAAGTGAAAGGGCTGTAGAAGAAGGATCCAGGGAGAGAAGTGGCATCATGAGAACTGACAAGCCCTGATGAGATGACCAGGTAGAATATAAAGGTGAACTAACATGGTTTTAAAAAGAAAATTGGATTATAAGTTGAATTTAGGTGAGGATTTTTGACTTTATGGTAAGTGAACGCCTCACCCAGCCCAGAGATAATGGTGGAGAGCACCAAGGATGTTTTCCAGTTTATTATGTCTGTGCTGCAGATAATTTGGAGCAGACTGTCCATCTTGAGGGGTTTTACTCTCATAGTTGATGGTACAGAATGCCATAGGCTCAGCTGCTCTAATGACTTTTAAGAGGGTCCCCTAAATATTAATTGAGGGACAATATGTTTTTAATATTATACCAAAGGCCCTACAACAAGTCATAAGGATGCAGTAGGGAAACCTCAGGTCTTACTGAGGAAACCCCCAAGGTTGGGAGTGACAGAGAGGGTGACAACACCTCCAAGGATCGTGGCAGTTTAGTAATATGTTTAGATAGGGCGGATCATTTTATTAAATATTGCAATATGGATCATGACCAAAATGGCGCAGATTGCACCCATTATGGGGTGGATCAAGTATAAAATGGATAATGGCCTCCATGGCATGCGTGACAGATTGACAAACATAATATTGGAGGTAGTCGTCTACTATCACATGGTGGATGAGGGAGCAATTACATATCCACAGATCAGGACATCTGCTCAGCAATATCCAAAATTATTTTGTGCATAGCGGAGTGCATCACCGGAGAATTTTGGCAAAAATCAGCGAGGCATCAAGGAGGTGTGTTTTGTGATAAAGGGTTCAACACAAAATCACTGTTTTTTAAGAAAATCTAATGGCATGAAAGCTAAAGAATAAACCAGTTTCTATGGGACCATCTAGTACTAAAAAAAAAAAAATAAACCAGTTTCTACTCTAAGGAGGTAGTTGCAAATATTTTGGAGTGTGGAAAAAGGAGTGTGAAATTTTACAATGTCTAAGCATTTGCTGAACACCCTAATGTCATCCTAGACTTTTTGCAATATAGTTGGGTGGTAGTTATTGGAGGTCTCAGATGGCATCAAAATTTTTTGGCTGTCTGTCAAGCAGATTGAGTAGGAATCAAGCGGAATACTACCAAACTTAAATGAAATTACTTGATAAGTAATTCACTAATACCAGTTCTTCTGAGGCCCATCCTATCAATTTTTCTGATTGTACAAATTTCCATATTAAATATTGTGATTTGCAGGTTCGATCTATGATATGAACCATTAATAAAGTCCTAATTTGACTTAATATGCAGATGTGGACTTATATACAAATTTGGGAGGGGTGGGGCAATATCTTGAATATTTTAATTGACCAGGTCACACCTGGGTGAGCCTGAGGGTCCTGCTGGAGAGTCATAAGTTGAACCACCTCTCTGCACACCCCTTTAATCATTTTTACAAGGTCAGAAGAGGAAATGGAGGCAGAGAGGGAAGTTCTTGAGGAGCCAATGTAATAACCCACCGCTCATCTACTATATGAGCTAGGTCACTGTTCCTAAAGAGAGGCTCTACTGGGACTTGGTCCCCTTCCTGCTTTTATGTGGAAATTGCTCATGATCCACTGGAGAGGAAGTCCATCTAGAATTACACAGAAGTCCAAGAGTGGCTTAGGTAATTCTTATAAGAAAATGGTTCTTGCAGTTCCGCATGATGCCTTTTATCTTGAAGAACGCCCAGCCATGTTCCATCAGATGATTGATAGCATTCTTGGTGATCTTTGGCTCACATATGTGGTGGCATATATTAACGATGCCCTTATGCATTCCCCACTCCTGAGCAGCACAAGAAGGACCTGGAGTGGTGCTAAATGCATTTCGCAAGGCAGACCTCTATGTAAAATCCTCCAGGTAATAGTTCTTCAGGGAGGATGTTAACTTCTTAGATAACTTGATCCTTAAGGATTTATTGGAATTTTGTGAGAAAATTTGATACTCAGGTGCTAAAAGGCTACAAACCTATGAGTTTCATGGCTCTGGCGAGAGATAGAATATGGCAATGAAATTATTAGTTTCGTTGAAATAAAAAATTCCAATTGTAATAATGACATTTTACTTTAGTTAACCATAAGGAAACTACTCAAGACAACAGATATGTCCTTTATTAGTTAGAATTTAGATTATTACTATAGTAGAGAATTTAGTAGATTTTTATAAGGATCTTCATGTTTCAAACAAGGTAAGATCTTTTTTGTTAGAGGAATAATATGGCTGATCATATGATTTGATACAATTTTTGTTAGATGAAATCAGCCTTTGCCTTGTGGGATCAACCCTTTTGGAATGCTAAATCTCCTCAAAAGGATTAGCCTTTTCATAAGGATGAGACTGGTAATTCTGAAGAGTTGATCAATGGTATAAAAGAGAATTGGATATATCTGACAGATTTTTAGAATCTTATTAGACTAAGATGCTGAACCTCAATCTTGATTAAAATTGGTCATTGCAGTTGAATTTCTAACAATGTCCTCCTGTCATGGAAATGGCAGAAGAAGTTTAGACCGGCCTGCCAGTCAGGATGTGTAAGCACCCAAAAGCAAGCCAGAATGCCAGAGGCATTGCTGAATGAATGACTTGATATGGAGCTGGGCATTGGGAAACAATGAATTGTTGGTGTAACACAACAGTGAGTATGATCCTGACAATGAACCACAATGAGCCCACTACTGACCCAGGGGCCTTGCTGCAGGGGGTGGGATCACAGAGATAGTTTCAATAAGTCTCAGCATATGGGGTCATTTCAATTGGGGAGACAAGGAGGCGGATTCTCTCTTTGCAATTGGTGGACATAAGGCCACAGGATTCCCGTGTACTGTTGCTGGAAGTTCATGATAACGGGGTTGTAGAGCCAAAAATATTGACTCGCTGAATCCAATCAACAATGGAGGGGGCCATAGTGACCATAAGTACTGGTAGAGCCCATCCGGTATATGTACTGACAGGCCACCAGGGAAACACCATCAGGGATGCGGTCAGAAGGAGTAATACAATAAAAAATAGTTGTTTTTGGTAAAATTTTTATTGAAGGAAATGGAAGAAAGTTGACCAACAATTTTCTCAATGCAATGCAACTGATTAAATAGTGGTCAATTGGGGTAGTGACAAGCCAGGATTGGGACCCTCAATTTTGACCTAACCAGTGAATTATTTGGGAATGGGCAGGTTTATTCCCTGAAAACTGACATCAAAAAATTTGGTGGTGGGCCGAGTTGCTGTCAGTTCGACCTTGAATGTCCAAACCAAGGCTCAGCTGCATTTCTGATGATTGGTGCAATGGCATTTGGCCCAATGAGCGATGGAGATCCCCCAAGGCCACCCCACATAGGGGCAGGTCCATTTGGTTGGGAACAGGTTCAGGACTCCCAACCTTCCCACACTTGGTCACTGAGCTGTTCATTCAGTCAGTGGCATCACATTGGCCACAACGCCTGAATTGTCCATGGGAGACTTTGAACCCTCATCAATGATGTCCAATGCTGTAGCTTGCCCAACAAGGATGATCCCCAATAACTTTGGTAGGGAGGTGATTTGTTCAATTGGCATATTAAACAAATTGAAACTGTCAGGCATTCTGGCCAATAACTCAGTCTTCATGCCTTTCCATCCATTTGAGATCCAAACATTGGCCAGCTTGCCACTCAAATTGAATCCAATTGATTTCAATTTGACAATCTTGGTGCAAATTTCGTTGATTCCCTGTAGCAGTTCTGCTGAGGTGAGTATGAATACTGGGGTGGAATCTGAAGTGGAAGAACTGTTACCAGCGCTCATCTACTATGTGAGCGAGATTGCCCTTTGTAACGAGGGTTACTGCCATCCTCTTCAGTGCCTTCTTGTTTGGGAAAGGAAAAATGGCCCAATAAACAGCCAGGGGACATTCCCTAGGACTTACATTACCCTTTCCTTTTTCCAAAGGAAGGGCCCCACCACCGGGGAACTGCACCAGAGCCATATTTTTGTTCGCCTTGGGTAACTTGATTGCCATAATCATTGCGACTTTTTTTTGGGGGGTGGAGAACCTTGGGGTGGGATATGTGGAACACTTTGATCAGGTCCATACAATTCGCACAATCGCGCGCCTTGACCCAAATGTTTTTGTAGGCCAGATACCCTTTCCAGGCCACGAGATATTGGATGGAACGTCATGATTTCCAGGATGCCAGGATAGCCTCTTCCTCAGCCTCTTCCCCATTATCGACAATGATTGGTTTCAGTTCAGTGGGAATTGCACCCTTGAAGGGCAACAGCTGGGAAACGTGGAAAACAGGATGCTGCTTCCAATGCACAGGAAGCTTCAGATGGAACGACCCATTGCTCAATACCTCATCCACCAAATGAGGACCTGAGCATTTACTGGCGAATTTATGGGAAGGGGCCTGAATTCTTAGTGACAGGTATCAAGCATGACGTAGGAGCCCACTGTGAAATCATGACCCAGAAGACTCTTACAATCCATGAACCGCTTGCAGTTATCAATGGCTTTGGTGAGGTGTTCCCACACTAAGGCTTGAGTCAATCTGATATGGGCAGCGTGATCCGCGGCAGCTTGAACCTCAGGCTGCAAGCACAGCCCAACCAAAAATGAAGGATTATAACCCAACGTTGCTTTGTAAGGGGAAAACCCTATGGATGTGTGGGTCCCATTATTGTAAGTGAATTGAGTGAGAGGAAAGTCATTGGCCCAAGTATCCTGTGCGGCTGCAGAATAGCAACGCAGGTACTGTTCAAGGACTTGATTAACCCTCTCAGTATGTCCATCAGACTGAAAATGATATGCCGTGGAGCAACAGGGGGATATTTTAAGGATCAATAGAAGTTCACCCCAAAATTGCATGGTGAACTGTGAGCCCCAGTCACTGATGATCTCCTGGGGGAGCCTAAACATTGAAAACACATGGTGTTTGAAAAGGTAGGCAGTTTCTTATGACAAAATCGCGGAAGTACAAGGTATAAAAAGGGAAAATTTTGTAAAGCGATCTACCACCACCATCACCGCTGTGAACCCATTAGAACAGGGGAGTTTAACAATAAAGTCCACGGACACTGAGGTCCATGGACCCTCCGCCTGCTGTAAGGGGTGAAGGAGACCATTTTTTCTGGAGCAGTCTGACTTAGCCCTGGCGCAAGTAACACAATTGGTGATCCAAGCCAGAACTTCTTTTGTCAGACCCACCCAATTGAAAGTCCTCTTGATCAAATTGATGCTTTCTTATTACTGGGATGTCCAACTGTGGGGGGATCATGATGTGCGTGGAATACCTCCAATCAGAAGGAGGGGGAACCCAAATGTGAGACTGAAAGTAAATGAGTCCCTCCTCTAAGGAGTATAGGGAGTGTTTGTGACCTGGGAGAGCCAACTGCTCAACCAACTCCACGCCCTCAGGGCAAGCCAATTGACTGTCTAAGACCTGAGCCACTAGTGGGACGTCAGGAGCCAAAGTGATGGAGGAAATGATGGGGGGAATGATTGACAGGATTTGAGTGGCAGGAATCATGGTGACAAGGTCCACTTCCTCTGGGTCCAGGAACAGTGGGCGGGGCTGCGGCTTAGGAAATCAGGAAGTACATTGAGTGCACCTTTAACAAACTCACATTTAAAGTTTAAACTACACAGGTCCCAATAGGTTTGGGCTTGCTGATGCGCCAATTTTTGGGGTTTGCGAAAATACAAAAGGGCCTGGTGATCCATGCGGACCGTTAATTCATGGCGAGCACCCTGAAACAGATACTGCCAATGAGTTGATGCCCATGCAACAGTTGCCAATTCCTTGTCATATATGGCCCAAGGCTGCTCTATGTCTGTGAACTTATAGGAAAAGTAAGCGACTGGGTGCTCAAACCCATCATGTTCCTGAAGCAAAACCGCTCCCACTGCTACTGATGAGGCATCGCATGCAACGATATATGGTTTGGTGGGATTGGCGTGCTTCAAAATGGGTGGGGACATCAACACCTCTTTGATCAATTCAGATGCCTGCTGGCATTTGGACGTCCAACGAAATGGTACGTTTTTCCCAGTAAGGGGTGGAGCGGTGCGGCCAGCTGGGAAAGTGTTGGTGAAAACTTTTTTAGGAAAATGATAGTTCCCAAGAATCTCTGAAGTTGTTTCTGCGTAGTTGGGGTTGGCCATTCTTGGATCGCATCTAACTTGTTTGGAGGGATTGCATATCCTTCTTTGAGAACCAGGTTCTCAAAGTAGCCTCCTCCTTATAAAACTCACACGTGGAAGATTTGAGGAACAACCCTGCCTTATGCAAGGTGACCACCACCACTTCCAAGTCAGTAGCGTGTTGTTTGGGAGTTGGGAGTGAACCAGGATATCATCGATGTATGCAACAGCACAGGTAAACTGGAGAACACCCAGTACATTTTTAATCATATGTTGGAACATAGTGGGAGCATTTTTCAGCCTGAAGGGCAATTCATGGAATTGGAAAATGCCACGCTTCATCCAGTTCACTGTTAACCATTCCTGCCCTTCCATGACCCAAATTTGGTTGAAGGCGTTCATCATATCCAGCTTAGAGAACACACGGGATTTGGCGATTTCCTGGCTGATTGTCTGTTCCAGAGTCAAGAGGTAGGGATCAGAAACCGTTATTTCATTCAAGTAACTGTAATCCACGCAGGGATGGAGAGAACCATCCACTTTTTTGGCGAAGATGATGGTGGAGGCGACAGGTGAGGTCTTCTTGAACAACCAACCTTTTTTCAGCATATCATCTAACCAGGTATTGAGTGCAACTTCTTCCTCCGCTGTATAGGGATATATTGGACAGTTGATGTTCACCAACTCCATGGTCATTCGAAACCCACAATCAAACCTAGTGTGCTTAGGCAGGCGATCTGCCTTTACCAAGTCAAAGATTCTTTGATAGCGCATTAAGCTTTTGGGAAATCGTCTGGGATGCCCGCAGAGGTGACTAGGGTAGTGATAGAACTGGTTCCTTGGGTCTTCTTGAGGGTGTTGATCAAAGGGAATTCTCCCTCCAGATGATCATTGGTAAATGACAATGTATTAGACTCCAAGTGAATCTTAACATGTTGTCGGCGCCACCACCCCACACCTAAGATCACTGGAAACATAAAGTTCAGCATGGAGAAAAACGATTGCAGAATCTGAACTGGTGGATTGAAAAGGGTACCAGTCAGCGAACTACATATGAGATCTGGGAAGCATATGAGGCCACCATCACTTAGGGACCTGCATCCATCTCCAGTTCTGATTGTTGCACCAACTTGACACTCATGAAGTTCCCTGAAGCCCTTATATCCCCCAGGGCTTTGAAGGAGACATGATGCGAGCTGACACTGATCTTCATAGGCAATAGGAAATAAGCGAAGTTTTGTTTATTGGAAGATTTGACTAACTCTTTCATGACTGAAGAAATAACTGGCATATCAGGGGTAAGGTCAGGGTCTTTCACCAGGGCGAAAATTGGGAGGACGAGTGCGGGGAAAACGAATTCCTCCATTTGGGCTTGAAAAGATTCATTACTAGGTAACTCTGTTTCTACCAACTCAGACATGGGTGTTACGGCAAGATTAGTACCCAGATCTATTGCTAGTTCAGAGATAGGCGCGTCGTCTACATCTACTCTGGGTAACCCAATCATGAGTTTCCCCTTCTGATAACAGGCAACATGATGGGGCAAGGCATTGACGTTGGTCGCGGTGGCACATATTTGATCTACTGATCCTTGGATGGTGGACCAGACCTCATAATGAGCGGAACCCAAAAACAAGCCTAATATAAAGACTTCCTGAAGCATATTGATAGAGAGACCTGACGTGGGGGCCATTTCACGAAAGGTAGAAATCAAAGAAATAGACTGGGGGCTTCATCCTTGGCATAGATTAGTCTGAATAGGTGGTCCAATTGTGAGACAGGGGTTTCAGGGCTGCCAACATGACAGCCATCAGTGGGGTGGAGTCTCCTGCTTGTGAAGAAGAGCACAAAAGACCTCTCACTCTACGTCGGGCATCCCCGTCCACAGCGTCTAACAACGTGAGCCCTTGTTGGGCATGGGATAATGCTGAAGCGTTATTAAGCGCAATTGCTGTACACATTTGCACCTCAGTGAGCACGTCAAGAACTTGATTGGCGATCTCCCAGGAGGGGACACTCGAACTTCCCTCTGGGCTAGTGGAAGGAGGAGGCACAATCCGCGCAGCTTGGGAGAATTAAAGAAGATTTCCCAAGCTTGTGCGGATACTTTTATTCCAAAGTCAGAAAGTGATCAAACAAACAACAACCAGCAAACTACTGATTGCACATTCATTTGGTAAAGGGTAACCACTGCAGCGCCCTTTTTGAAGAACAAGGCGGAAGTGGCTGAAAATAATGGTTGGTCAATTGTGTCATGGAAATGGCAGAAGAAGTTTAGACTGGCCTGCCAGTCAGGATGCGTAAGCACCCAAAAAGCAAGCCAGAATGCTAGAGGCATTGCCAACCAAACGACCTGATATGGAGCTGGGCATTGGGAAACAACGAATTGTTGGTGTAACATAACAGTGAGTATGATCCTGACAATGAACCACAATGAGCCCACTACTGACCCAGGGGGCCTTGCTGCAGGGGGTGGGATCACAGAGATAGTTTCAATAAGTCATCAGCATATGGGGTCATTTCAATTGGGGAGACAAGGAGGCAGATTCTCTCTTTCAATTGGTGGACATAAGGCCACAGGATTCCCGTGTACTGTTGCTGGAAGTTCATGATAATCAGGTTTTAGAGCCAAAAATATTGAACTCGCTGAATCCAATCAACAATGGAGGGGGCCATAGTGACCATAAGTACTGGTAGAGCCCATCCAGTATATGGACCGACAGGCCACCAGGGAAACACCATCAGGGATGCGTTCAGAAGAAGTAATACAACAAAAAGATTGTTTGCTTTTTTGGCAAAATTTTTATTGAAGGAAAAAATAAATTGACCAACAATCTTCTCAGTGCAATGCAACTGATTAAGTAGTGGTTGATTGAGGTAGTGACAGTCTGGGATTGAGACCCTCAATTTTGACCTAACTGGCGAATTTATCTGGGAATGGGTGGGTTTATTCCCTGGGAACCAACATCAAAATATTTAGTGGCGGGCCAAGTCACTGTCAGTTTGACCTCGAATAACCAAACTGAGGCTTGACTGCGTTTCTGACAATTGGCATAATGGCGTTTGGACTGATAATCGATGAGAATCCCCCAAGGCCACCCCACATAGGGGCGGGTCCATTTGGTTGTGAACAGGTTCAGGACGCCCAACATTCCCGCACTTGGTCAATTGGCCATTTGTTTGGTCAGTGGCATCACATTGGCTGCAACACCCAAATTGTCCAGGGAGACTTTGAACCCTCATTGATGACATCCAATGATATAGCTTGACCATCGAGGATGATCCCTGATGACTTTGTTAGGGAGGTAATTTTGTTCAATCAGCATATTGATTGAATTGAAACTGTTGGGCGTTTTGGCTGATAACTCAGTCTTCATGCCTTTCCAGCCATTTGAGATTCAAACATTGGGCAGCTTGCCACTCGAATTAAATCCAATTGATTCCAATTCACCAATCTCAGCGCAGATTTCGCTGATTCCTTATAGCAGTTCTGCTGAGATGAGTACAGGTACTGGGGATGGAATCCGAAGTGGAAGAGCTGTTACCAGCGCTCATCTACTATGTGAGCGAGATTGCCCTTTGTAACGAGGGTTACTGCCATCTTCTTCAGTGCCTTCTTGCTCAGAAATGTGAAAATGGCCCGATCAGCAGCCTGGGGACGTTCCCTGGTACTTACACCTTCTCAAGATCTTGCCTAGTGGGCACATACTTATGAAGAAATCTACTATGAACTCTATTGATAACAGTTCAGTGTCAACAGCTGAAATGGAGTATTCAATACCCTGACAATAGATAATACAATAAAGTCCGGACCATAAGGTATCTAGTTTGTAAATTTGTCCTCCAGGTCTATGATAATAAAGGAGTACAAGATCTCCTATTTGATATTCAGGTAAAGTAGGTTGGGTAGCATTTGTCCTAATCTATCCTTTTGTGCTGTAGTACCAAGAGAACTTGAAGCTAAGGCATGCACTCTGGTAATCTCATCAGCTAACCTTCTCAAATCTATTATTTAACCGAGGTAAGCTGACCAGGGGACAGACATTACCGAATATATGTGAAACTAAGAGAATAAATAAGAAATATAAAAATTGGGCACCTCAGGTACTCAAGTTACCCCTGTTGCCAGCGGGACTGCCAGGTATGGGGGGTTGATGCATTACTCTGAGGGGGTTTCCCTGCTATGGAGCAGGTGTGAAGGAAAGGGTCTGTGTGGAGGAACCAGAGTGGGAACCATGATTCTATGAGCGCTTTTTGTCTTGGTCTCATATATCCATAGAGCCAGGCTTGGAAGTGCTCTGTAAGTGGACATGGAATCTGTTAATAATCCCATGAATGGTTGGGACCGTGCCCTTGAACGCATCTAATGCAATCGTATGTATTGTCCACATTGCAATGGGTATTATTAGGGAGCAGAGTGAAGATAGGATTGGTGACTCAATCTGGAGCGCGATGATAATCTTTAATATCGAGAATTCCTGTTCATTTTGGATCTTGAGCAGGCGTGCGACTACCTGCCATATAGCTTTGGTTGGGGGGCATGTTTCTAGGCGGTGATGTAGGAATTCCTCCCCTCCACATACTGCACATGTTTTGTGGAGGGAGTTGGAGCGGTCTGCCATCCTATAGGTCCTTCTCAAACAGCGCCAGGCGTTTGCTATTATCCTTGGTTGTAGGAGTGGGTGGTGTGTCATTTTCCACATTGCTTTCTGTGTGGGTAGATCATAGGGAATGTCCAGCATATCTAGGTATTCTATCCTAGCTATGCTTGGGGTTGTTGCGATCATATCTCTCTGGGGGTGGTTTTCTGGGTTTCTTAGTTTAGTTTGGGGGCTGGGTCGTCCCCTTCCCTGTATAGTACCCATGTTCTCTATGGTCCATCCCATACGGCGGATAGTTCTGAGGATATGTTTGAAATTAGGGGCGGTTCCATGTGGACCCGTTGCAGTAGGGTGCTTTGCAAGGTATGAAAGTAGTCTGGGTGGACTATGTGGGTTGGCTAATTTGAGCGCCTGTGCAAAGTTAGTCCTTGCTGCTCTGGACCAATGTTGTTGCGGGAGGGCTGGAGCAAGGATTTCCTTTTTCCAGGTACCTAGGATGTGATTGGCATGGCTCTCAAAATCTATTAGTCCCATGCCTCCGCTTGAGCGTGGGCCAAATAGTGTTTCCATCCGTATAGGAGGGTGAGAGCCAGGCCACAGCCAGCCCTGAATAAGCGCGTGTATTGATGTTATAAAGGTAGAAGAGAAGGCTATCGCATGGGCCTGGTACCACAGTATTGGGAGGATGAGCGAGTTAGCAACTGTAACTCGTCCTGTTAGTCCTGGGGTTCTTCCCTTGAGGGTGGCGACGCGTTTGGATACCCGTTGTCTCAGGTTACTTTCCATTGTCTCATTAGCATATCCCCCTGATTCTAGCCAGATTCCAAGGTGTCGGACAGGAGTGGTGGTGGGAGGTGTTGCAAAGAGTAATATAATTGGGTTTTTTCTTCGAGTGTTGGTGTGAGGTTCTGATGTTGTGGCCTAATTGTTTGTGTATTTGCCTAAGAGGATGATTTCTGTTTTCCTTTTGTTGAGTGATGCATTGCTCACCTTGGAGTATTCCTCTAGAGTGTGTTCCAGCTGTCAGGCATCTTCATTGTTTGCTATACCTGCTATGCAGTCATCTGCAAAGGCCAGTATCTTGATTATTGGTTGTCCTTGCGCGGTTATCCCCATGAGATGTGAGTCAGTTACTCGGAGGAGCGGGTCAAAGCTGAAATTGTATAGCAGTGGGCTGAGGGGATCCCCTTGTTTGAGCCCTCTGTGGGGTTTAATCTTGTTTGTTAGGAATCCAGGGCCGCATACAGCCATGGTTGCAGATTCTGTTAGGAGCATCGCCCATTTTATGAATCTTGGTGGGATTTTGAAGGCATGTAGACATTCTTTTAGGTATGGCTAGCTAGCACGGTCATACGCCTTTTCCTGATCCAAGAAAACCAGGGCACCAGTTGCTTTGGATTGGCAAATATTTGCAACAGGGTAAATGTTGTTCCATATTGAACGCCCTGGTATAAACCCAAGCTGATTGGGTGATAGGACGTCAGATGCAATTGCGCCTAATCTAGCTGCTAAAATTTTTGTTAGAATTTTTGTGTCAGTGTTGGAGAGTGCAATTGGGCGCCAGTTAGCCAGGTCCAACTTGTCACCCTTTTTTATACAAGGTTATAGCGTAGGATTCATGGCCTCCTGGTAATAGGCGTGTTTCCAACAAACTCTGGTTCATTGAAGCCAATAGGAGGGGGGCGATTTGTTGAAAATATTTTTTGTAAAATTCGTAGGGTATCCCATCAGGCCCTGGGCATTTCCTACGTGGTGCACCGCGAATTGTTTCCCAAAGCTCCTCCCGTGTGATAAGGGATAGTATATTGTAATTTGGTGGTGTACTTTGTATCTTGGCAGTTTGAATAAATTCTTTAATTTTTGTGGATCTTTTGGCATATCACGATATAATTCGGTGTAATAGTGGTGTACTTCCGCCTTGACCTCCTCAGGGTCAGTTGCCACAGTGCCGTTGGTTTTGCGGACCTGTGTGCATGTGGGCTGGTTTCTGTGGGAGTGGAATTGGCGGAAAAAGTATGTTTCTCAGGTTTCGCCTTCCTTTATGAACTTACCTTTGTGAAAATACTTTGATTCTGTGTTGGTGTTCAAAGTTGAGATTGTTAAGTCGGGCTGAAATTTCTGCCCATTTGCGTCCTCAATTAGGGCTATAGCCAGATCTCAGAGTATTTATTTCCAGGTGGTCTAGTTCTGCCAAGGTACGCTTGATTGTGGCTGTGTCCGCGGTGTACTTGCATGATGCAATATGTTGGGTTTTGTTGATTAAATCTTTTTTGAAATTTTCCCATGTTCCAATGGGATCTGAAGTGAATGGGGCTGTGAACTCTGGGTTTGTAGCCTTCTTTTCAACCCAGTCAAATATCTCAGGCAATTTTATATTTTCTGGGTGAAGCTTTCTCCAAGGCGACACCTGTGTGTGGAATTGGGTTGGCGCTAACTGCACCATAACTAATTGGTGATCAGAAAAATTGATCTTTTTTGTTGTAAATTTAGAGATTCTTAAGTGGTGGGATTGTGGGATGAGGATGTGGTCAATATGACTCATTGATATGAGCAGTCCCTCACGTATGTTGGGTCTTGTCATATGGGGAAGGATTGTTGAATTGGGAGGAAGAGCATCCTGTAAGCCAAGAGATGCCTTCATTGTGCGATATTCAATGTTTCCAGGTGGGTGTCCCCTGGGATTAGGCCATCGATCTGTATTGGGGTTATCCCAGCAGTTGAAATCGCCTAACATAATGGTATCTGGTGGGAGGGTGAGAGTAGAAATGTTTTCAAAAAAAAAATTTCTCAGTTGCAGTGCATGGTGCGTAGATACATGCTAACGAAATTATTTCCTCTTGGCATGTGATTGTTGCTATTCAGACTCGACCGTGCAATTGTGATGATGAATTTGTAATTTTAAATTTTTTGTTGTTTTGGACTATCACCCCACAGTGAGACGTCATACTGATTGTGATGGTGCGACCCTGTTTGACCAGGGTTCTTCTTCCCCTTGTAGGCAATGGGTTTCTTGGATGGCCAAGATGTCTACAAGAGGTTTTCTCAGGAATGCCAGCTTTTTGGCTTGAGATGTATGAGCCCTGGCTCCTGCGATATTTAACGTCCCTATTGACACTGAGGTGCCCGTGGCGCCTCAGGAGCGGTTGGGAGGACCCTCTGGTCCTATCCCACCGCGGCTCAATTTGGCCATGCTCCGCGTCTGTACTCCAACTCATTCAATGCCATTGTTGGTTCCCTTGATCTGACCCAATGATTCAAGGGAATTGCGGTTTTTTGCATTTGCATCAACTTTTCCTGCACAGGTCTCATGTTGATTTGATGCGGTTTGTTAATTGGATTTTATAATTTTGAGGTTCAACTTTGTTGCATTGTGCACCGCATTTTCACCCAAATTGTGGTTGCATTGTTCCTCAGTATGTGCATGACTGATGACGCTTTGTGGCTCAGTCTGGTTACTGTGAAAATTTTCAACCTGGGCATATTGTTCTGATTGATTGGTTTGGTGAATATCCAAAATATTCTCCCAAATTTATCCAGGGTTAATGGCAGACTCCGCGTGTGCTGCCGCTTCAGCCGCTGCTTGCTTGCGGGATCTTTGTGCTGCTTTACGTTGTTTGCTTATAACTGGGTCCACGATGGAGTATAGTCCATCTTCACCCCAGCGGAATGGGTGGTGACCATCAGTCATTTTGGCAAAGTTTTCATTATCTTCGTCTATTGCTTCCTCACAAAAAATCATTTTCCATTAAGCCCTCTTTACAGGGCATTCATGTTCTATGTGGCCCAGTGAGCCACAGTTGTTGCAAATGGGTGGTGCATGTTCCGGTGTAACTCGGAATGCAGCCAACTGGCCCCCATCTGCAAATTGAAATTCTGCTGCGCGGGGAATTCTGGATAAATCCTCTTCCACTTCTGGGAAGGGGTTGATTACAGAGATAGCTTTGCCCATGCACAGGTTGGGCATTAAGCGAAATCGCTGTAATTCAAGTTGTTGGATTTCTCCGTAGGCCACAAGACCTTTGTGAAGCTCCTCCTTGATTACCTTACGAGGAAGGTTGGTGGGGAGTGAGTCAAAGGATATGAACAAAGTTTTTGCTTTGTTCCATCTGGTGCGCGCGGTGCACACAATTTTTTTGCCCTCAGGGAGGGCAATTTCCACGCAGATTTTTGCTGCAGCATTGGCTTCATTGGCTGTTTCAAAACCAATATCAATCTAGCTGCATCCCATGTTGTTGGTGGCTACGTACACCGCGTGAGGGAAAAGTGAGGGCTGTGCCTCACATGTTTTCTCCCACAGGGTTGGTGACTCATCCCCAAGGAAGAGTCTGATCCCGTGTTCCACCTTTGACAAAGGTTGGTTGAATTGAATGTACATGTATTGCGCATGCTTTACAGTAAATACCATAAACCCAGATGGTGTCTGAGTTTGCAATTTCTTTGCAGATTGGGTTCCTGGTCCCCCTCCAGGGCGTTTCTTGATACCTTAGTTGCACTGTTAAGCGCACCGCTTGCCACGATGCTCGCCCATGTTGTATTTTTCTGCCATTAAAGTCGCCCATCTTTCCTGTGTGTGATTATCCAAATTTGCTGTTAGAATCAAATCGTAGTAACTAAAGTGATTGTTACGAGAAAGAAAAGCTTTGTGCTCAACCTTCTCAAAGCTAAAAAATAGTTTGCGGAGTAGCAGTATCAAGTATAGGTTGTACACTTGAGGGTAATATAAATCCCAACCATATATAGCCTTGAAAGGAGACATTTTAAATATATGATGATAGAAAACCCTGTAAGGTATCATTACACTAGGTAAAAAAAGATTCCATCTACTAGGGTTTTTTGAAGCCATCTTTTGTAGAAAGCTACCAGGGTACCATTATCTCATTCAGCGGCACCATTAGTAGAAGGATTATAAGGAGCTGTAAACGACTGATAGGTACCCATCAATTTAGTAAGCTCAGATACTACTTGTGAAATGAAATTGGTTCCATTTATTAGATAATAGTACTTTTGGGCTACCATGTCAGGTGAAAACATGCTTAAAAAGGAAGGACGCAGTAGACTTAGTGGTGACAATGGAAACAAAGATAGCTTTAATACGTTTGATAAAATGGTTAATAGCTAAAATAATAAAGCGGTGTCCATAAGTAGTGGTAGAAAGGTGACCCACTACATCAATACTCATAGTAGAAGGAGGTTCTCAAGGTCCCATAATTTTATGTTGATAAATCAGATTTTCAATACGTTGTTCTTGGAAAGTGAGACAAGTTTCCAACACATCGTGCACAGTTTATAGCATATTATACCAACAACAATGATTTAAACCACTGTAAAGTCTTTTCGTTTTATAAGCCCCAAGGGGCTCCTAGTGTGGGCAACTATTGCAGGATGAAGGCCTGGGGTACTTCCCCCCACCACACTAGGGCTGCGCAAATCTAAGCACCACTTAAAATGTGGGCCTGATGCGATTGGGAGTAGCTCATGCTACCCCCTAAACCGATATATGCCCGCCCTTTTAAGTACTGGGAAGCTCATCTGCACCAGCCAGGACAGGCGATACGCCTCTCATCCCTCTTGCTGGGGACAAGGCCCAATGACCCGCAGGTTTAAGACCCCTAAGGGGAGAAAAGCCAAAGCCCTCCCCTTTGTCGCCTGCTTTTTTAGTGGAGTTATGTTCTCCAGCCCCTTTTTGTCCAGGAAGCCTTGGAGTCCTTTTGGATCTGCCTTAATTTTCTTTCATGATCCATTTTGCTACCAGTTGTCTCATGCTGACTGAACTGGCAGCTATCTGAGCTTCAGGCCAACTTGGCAAACTGTGGCATTTATTGTAGGCAGGTGCACCAAAGTGCAGCCAACCAGGATTGCCCCTCCCTTGTCCTGAGGTCCACACCCTTCTTACCCCAGCATGTGGGGAGGCCGTTTGACAGGCACCTTGCCCAACTCATACCCCCTTCCTGTCTGTTTCTCCCCTCAGGGAGTGATAGACACCCACAAGAACAGGTCGGCACAGTCATCACTACCATCCTGCACTTCTTTAGGCCACTACAGAACCTGACCATCGTGCCTCTCTGGGTTCTGGTGTTAAGTACTCACCCATGTTTCCACAGGCTTTCCCTGGTTGCGCCATGCAGAGGCCCCAGCTTATCCTTACTAGCTCACCACCACTGTAAAGTCTTCATAACAGATCCATGGCCCACAGCTTTATGAGCCTCCATAATGGTATTGGTCCTAGCAGAATGCTGAAAAAGGTAGCCATTTGGATCCCAACTTCTTATGAAGAGAACCATCTTTAATTTGTTTGTCCTCAGTTAAGGATTGTAGATTTGCTAAACATCAATAGATCCATGATACCATAGCTCAGGTATGCCAATTATATCATAGATGTGATCCACTTCAGCAGTGAATAGAGTCAGTATAGGTAATCAAGAGAGTCCATCAGACATCGATGAATCCCCCCCTTGGGTTGGGACCATCTAGTACTAAAAAAAAGAGAGTCCATCAGCATTTTGGTGTATGGCTCAAGAGCAATGTTGAATTGAAAAATCGTAATTCTGAAGCTTTAGAGCCCATCTAGCTAAACGTCCATCAGATCCTTCATATGTTGTAACTATTTTAGGAATTCATGTTCTCGTATGATATAAAATGTTTGCCATAGAGATAAGGATTAAAACGCTTTATAGCTGATAGGACCACAAGCGCTCTCTCAGTAACACTATAATTGCGTTCTTCTTTAGAAAGGGTTTTACTATAAAAGTTGATAGGATGATCTACTAGAATGGAGCCATGTTGAGTCAGAATAGCCCCTAATAGCTACATCACTCACATATGTAAATAAGAGAAAAGGTTTTGAAAAATCAGGATGAGCTAGAATTGGGGCACTAATTAGAGCTTAATGTAAAAAATCAAAAGCTTGCTGTTTTGATTCTTCCCAAGAATGGAACTTCTTTATGAAGTATGTAAAATAAGGGCTCTGCAATTTCAGCAAAATGGGGGATGGATTGTCAGTAATAACCAACCATCCCTAGAAATACTTGAATATCATGCAAGCTTTTAGGAACAGGCATATTTATAATGGCTTATATCCTTTTTAGATAAGGGTAAATTCCCATTACATATAAACTCTATAACCTAAAAAACCATCTCAATTTTGATGAAACCACACTTAGATGGTTTTAGCTTGGGAGGAGATTGGCGCATCTGGCCAAATCTTCTTTTAAATGAGCTAAATGCTCATTAAAGGTAAAAGAAAAAACAGTAACATCGTCTAAATAAACTAAAAACAAAGGAAAGTCTCAAATCACCAAATAAGCAATCCATGAACCTTTGAAAGGTAGCAGGGGAATTTCAAAGCCCCTGCGGCATATGAGTAGGTTCAAATAACCCCTCGTTAGAAATTAGAGCGCATTTTTGATTATTTTTAGGAGCTAGTTCAATTTGACAGTAACCATTAGCAAGGTCCATGGCTGAAAATAACTGTGATACAGACAGTAATCTTAATGAGTCATCAATGCAAGGTAATGGATATGAATCTTCTTGGGTAACAGCAATAATACAATGATAATCCATAACCACTCTATGACCTCCATCCTTTTCCAAATAGGCATTAGAGGAGAAGCTCTTGGACTTTGGGAAGGCGTTAATAGCCCAGCTTCAAGGAGTTGTTTTAAGTACACTGAAAAATGAGACTCCTCAACTTTAGACTTTTAATAAGGATAGGCTTGGATAGGTGGAGTATCACCTGTTTTTACTTGATGTTGTACATTTTTCATTAACCCAAAATCTCTGGAGCCATTGGCAGATATATCCGCATACTCTTCAATTACAGCCTCAGCTGCTTGTTGTTGTTCTGGAGTAAGTGAATCTCCATATTTGACTTCAACTCTGGCAATGATAGGGAGTCATCCAACCCAAAATCACATAACTCCCCACATCCAGAGACAGATTGTATTCATTTATAGGAGTAGGCCGTACATAAGCAATAGGTTTATTCCGATTCAATTTCATAGGTTGAGAGGTAAAATTAGCTAATAAAACTAAAACAGTTCCATTATATGTATACCGAGGATACTGAGAAAGGTTAAGGCCTCCAGATAGGAGGGGTTAAGGTTACCTGAGACCTCTAATACATGATCAGCTGGCACTAATACTTACACTCCAGTATCAATTTATAACTTGAGCTTTGGAGGGATTGTAATTGAGTTGATAGAATATAAGACATTCCTTCAAAGGCACAAAAGGATGGAGGCGGAAGAATAGTCTTAGGTCCCAATATTCGATATTCAAGATATGAGATGGAGTTAGAATTTTCCAATAGACAAACAAGTCATTTAAGTTTGCCCTTATCAGCTGGAAAATCTATTAATTAAGGAAACTTGGTATCCAATTAAAAAGATAATTATCCTTATAACTAATTATCACATCAAAATAAAATAAGAAATTTGGTTCTCAAAAGCAAAACATAACAATTATTGTCTAACACTATTGCAGGGGCTTCAACAACCAATTTTCTGAAGTGCATTGAAATAGAAAAATAAGCCCCTATGGATTTAGTATATGAGGGACAAGAAGTTCCATATCTTGAGAGTGATTTAAATCTGGCCAAACTTTAATTTTTTCATAAGCCAATATGGGATCACATTTGTGGGAGATCCCATACCAATAATTGCTAAAACTTTTACTTTATGTACCATGACCTCCACTCAAGTCACATCAGTACCAAAAAAGTAGGTTTTAATATACTGAAGGACTAACAGGTTGATAATCTCTTTCTGCTAAGCATCACTTTTCGAAAATCAATTCAGCCTGAAATTTAGCTCCACTAGAGATTTACAAAAACTATAAGCAAATATGGCGGAAACCCCGCAAAAGAACCCGCAGGCTATGCCAAACGAGCCAGCACCACCCCCAAACGAAGCAACCCTCGGTTACCCACCTCAGGGTCAACCAGAATCACCCGCTCTCAAGCAGCAGCCATGAAAGCAGGCACCACCCCCAACCTGGAGCTACTCCAACTAGCGCCAGTTCACCTGATCGCACTTCTGCAACCTGCACGCCTAACAGCTCTGTGTGCGCTGCCTCCCACCAACCCGCTAGGCCCCCTCCAACCAAGGAGGCCATCACCCACGCTGTTTTAATGGCGTCTGCTCAGTTGAATGCAACTCAGCCCATCCAGGCATTCACCTCTCCCATTGTGTCAGCTAATTCAGCCCCATCTATTATTTCTGACGCCGTGTTTCTGGCTCCATCCATGAGGGGCGATACCCAGCTACCTGGCCCCCAAATCCTCAGATGTAAGTTTGGATTAGCCGCACATTCTGGTTCACTAAGCACCAAATTGGGACAATCTACTCTTCCCAATGAGGATTCAAATGGTTCGGATTTTGGAACTTCACACCAGTTCCAATCTCACCCGTCCCATTTAAACCCCGTAATTGGCACTTCTCAAGTCGGCACTTTATCTCAATATGCTGAAAACGACCAATTCACTAATCAGCCAATGAGTTTTGCCCACAAAATCACAGCAAATACTCGGGCAGAAACTACCCAAATAGATTGGGATGGTGATGAAACATCGCCTTCCTCCCAATTGGCTGGAGTTAATTCCAATCTGGATGGGATTCCCCAATTTAGCGAGGCCCAACAATCACCTGGCCCCCAAACCCTCGGATGTAAGGTTGGATTAGCTGCACATTCTGGTTCACTAAGCACCAAATTGGGACAATCTACTCTTCCCAATGGGGATTTGAATAGTTCAGATTTTGGAACTTCACACCAGTTCCAATCTCACCCGTCCCATTTAAGCCCCATAATCGGCACTTCTCAAGTCGGCACTTTATCTCCATATGCTGAAAACGACCAATTCACTAATCAGCCAGTGAGTTTTGCCCACAAAATCACAGCAAATACTCGGACTGAATTTACCCAAATAGATTGGGATGGTGATGAAACATCTCCCTCCTCCCAATTGGCTGGAGTTAATTCCAATCTGGATGGGCCTCCCCAATTTAGCGAGGCCCAACAAACCGCCCCAATTTAATATGACGCCAGCAACTGCTGTAACATTCCAGCAACAAGGGAACTCCGCAAACTTGTCCAAACCACCAGCTCACACTCAACCTGCAATTGCAGCCCAAAGCAAACACAAACGTACCCAAGGAGCCACTGGGGCGTGGCAAAAACCTCTGGAACCAACGCTACCCAAAGCTGATCCCCATGAAGTGGAGTTAATGCTGATGTTAAGAAGAAATGGGCCGAAACTAGAGCGCAAATTAGCTCTACCTCGCTCAACCCTCTCCCATGCAATTCGCCTTTATTATGGGCATAACCCTGTTGAATTCTATACAGAAAATTACTTCTCATACTTTGCAGCGATTGCGGAGACATTCCCTATTAACACCACCATCCATGAATCAGTGGAGGGCCACTACATCGATGTGGGCTTCACTGAAGCTGCCCTTGCTGACCATGCTGCCACCCTCCAGGTCATTATTCCACGCGGATCTCTTCGCATCTCCCGCACACGCTCTCACCTGGAGAAAATCTCATGGGTTACTTTTCCAACCTACCAACGACTGTTGATCCTGAGTCTCTTAAACTGGCACTCCATCGTGGTTTAATGGATTTTGGGTCTGTTCTTTCAGTGGACTTTAGCGTCCCCTCTTACTATGCTCCCACTCAAAGAGCTCGCACTGCTAGGGCGTCGTTCATCCCCTCCCCCACTGTATCCCACAACATTGAGATTATTCCTCGTGTGGCGGTAGTTGGGGCATGCCCTGAGATCTTTTTTGTCGACCCTGAACAGGCGCGCCCCCGGTGTTCATGGTGTAACGCCCTTGGACACTTGTATAGTGGCTGCACAGCTCGAAAACAAGCCCTCTTAGCCACCACCCAGGGGCCTAAACCAGGCCAAAAACGATCCCACGTGGCTGCAGCAGCAATTCCACAACCCACACAATGGGTTACCGTTCAAGACCTGTCCCCTGAGGCCTTACGCCTAGCAGTTGAAACAGCTAACCCCACTATTGGTATGGGATACCTTCGCGCTCATGCCCCCCTTCCAATGGGCACCCCCTCTAATCTCCCAGAGTCAACCACCTCTCTCACCAAGCGCAAGGCATCTCCCACAGGGTGCCCCTCGTCAGCCACCCCCACTCAGGGCTCCGCGGCACCCCCACCAACCTCCACCAGCGATCTATCGCATCAAAACTCAGCTCCCAATGGAGCTATGCCCACCAGCATGGACTGGCAACCCGCGGCCTGCGGTAGAAGTGCCACCTCAAAGAGTCCTACCCCAACCCCACAGTCCATTTCGCGCGGATCCTTTGCAGTGTTGGAGGAAGTGAATATGGACTCAGACTCATCAAATGGGGACACCGCGGAGGTCACCATTGAGCACCCTCAGGTCCTTCCCCTGCAACAAGCGGGGGCAGCATCCTAGGCTGGCTTAATGGGTCCTCCGCCCCCCACCCTCTCCTTCCCCTCAGAACCCTCGACGCTCCTCATGGATTGCAGCTAATAGTCAAGATAAAGGACTCAAAACTAGCCGCCTCACAACAGCAGGTTTAAGCGCTGGCAACCCCCCAGGACATGGAGGGGAACATCTATGAGTCCCCATGGCAGCACCCTGGCCCTGCAATCCATCAACGCAAATGGGTTGCGGGGCTCAAAGTGGAGAGCCCGCCTCCTCCGAAACTTCAGGTCAGCACTAATTGACATCGCTGCTGTCCAGGAGCCCCAAATCCTCCCCCAGGAACAATCTGCATGGAATGAACAGTTTGGAGGCAACTCCTTCTGGATAAACCATGCCGCCCTTATTGTTTTAAATCCCCGGGTTAAAACCATTTCTTTTTCACAATATCTAGGTGGCCGCCTCATACTGGCCAAACTCACCACTCCTGACTTCTCCTTCTTCGCTGCAAGCATCTACCTGCCTAATGCAGGTCAGGAGCAAAATCTGCTCTTGGAAGAGCTCGTCCAACTCAATCTCCCACGGAATACAATCCTCTTAGGAGTTTCAACACAACCATAAGTCGCGTCCGTGACTCTTACCCCCTGCAGCAAAGGAACGCCCTGGATCAAGTCGCCTCCAGGATTTCCTTCGCCTGAGTGGCTTTATAGATGCACTTCCACCCTCCGCGTTTGGCCTAGGTTGCATGACTAGGATCCAGTATGATGGAGGAGCTTTCCAGTCAGCGTCACGCATAGATATGGCACTGATTGGCCCCCTGCTAATTGGCCGCGTCTCCTCTCCCATCTCTCGTGACAACCATCTGAGTGATCACAGGTCACTCACCGTTGTCCTCACCACCACACTTAGACCGTCGCGTAGGTTCTGGCCTAGGGTTGCCCCAGCTCTTCTCAACAACCCCTTCACTAAGGAGAAGCTGTCTATGACCATCCGGGAGACTCTCACCTCCCCCCACCCCACCTGCTTGACCACAAGGCTAGATGGGCGGTGACCAAGGAGGGCATCACCCGCGTTGCTTACAACTGTGCTAAAACCCAGATGACTGCAGCTCGCGCCAGAGTCAAAAGGGTGGAAGCCAGAATCAGACATCTAGAGCGAAACTGCCAGCCTTCGCCCTCTCCCAGATGGTTGGAAGACTGAGAAGCGGCGCAGGAAGCACTCCGCTTGGAGCTCACACTGCAGGAAGAACGGGCAGCAAACTTTACAACATCTTTTACTATGCTCAATTGGAACGCCCCACCCGCTTCTTCTTTCAGAAACAGAAATCCCGGTCAACAGCGCAGGATATTACTGCACTGAAGATTGGCACTACAACCACTTCAGTAAGGAGGAAATCACGCAGGAACTAAACCGCTTCTACTCCAGCCTCTTCCATGCCACCCAGGTGGACCCATCGGACATCCAAGACTTCCTGTGGCGGGCTCCAGAGCCGCCCATTGACCCACGGGCTGATGAGGCTCTACTGGCGCCTATTTCCATCCAGGAGGTGATGGAAACCCTTCTGAAATCCCCACGGCTTAAATCCCCAGGCCCAGACGGAATACCCTTTGAGGTGTACCTTCTGGAACCTGCAGTGATAGCCAGGACCCTCCGCGACCTCTTCGCTGCACTCTTGGTGAACGGCGAGGTCCTCCCCGACTCCAGAGGCTCAATCACGACCCTCATTCACAAGAAGTCAGACCGTGAGAACCTGGCGAACTGGCGCCCCATAGCGTTGATCAACACAGACCACAAGCTCTTCACGAAGCTTCTGGCCAACCGCATCACCAAATGGGTGTCACCTCGCCTCTCCCCATCCCAGCACGGTTTTATTCCGGGGAGGTAGTTATGGGACAACTATAATGACCTTCACGTGACTTTGATTGCTTACTCTCGTAAGGTGAATGGCTTTGTAGCTCTCCTGGATATGGAGAAAGCATATGATTGGGTAGCCTGGAAGTATATTGATGCTTCCCTGGCCCGCTTCCATCTCCCACCCGCAGCTAGGCGCTGGATATCAGCGCTCTATGACCAGCTCCACACCAGAGTCCTGGCGCCAATGGGTTTTACAGTGGCAGTACCAGTTGGACAAGGTCTCCGGCAAGGGGACCCCCTGAGCCCTATCCTTTTTAACATCACCCTTGAACCCCTCTTGGCCTCCTTACAGGACAAGCTAACAGGGATTCTGGTCCCAGGTAAAGCCCCCACACGCACCATGGCATTTGCAGATGACACTGCCATTGCATTTGGCTGCCCTGGAGATGTTGCCCTCGCTGCTGTGACCATTGAGAGGTACACCAAGGCGTCCAACGCCATGGTCAACACCTCCAAGACAACAGTTGTACAGGTAGGCTCCCCCACCTTCCCCCCACCATTTGGTATTGAACCTGAGCGCGGTACCTTCCGTCACCTGGGCGTTCTCACCAACCAACATGGAGTTGCGCTAAAAGACAATGAGGACTTGCTCCTTGCAGCAGTTAACTCCAGGATTGCCAGCTGGAACCGGCGGCACATCACCCCCAGGGTCGAGCTCTGATGGCCAATGTGTTCCTCCTCTCCAAAGTCTGGTTCCTAGCGCACGTCTGCCCATTCACAGATGCCTTTTATACGCGGCTCAATGTACTCCTCCGCTGTTGGATCTGGGGCTCAAACCATCCACCAATGGCCCTCTCAACCATTGCCTGACCCTGCAATGAAGGGGGCCTAGGGCTTCTGGACACGCGATCCCACGCCACCACAATCTTCCTGAAGTTCCTATGGCCGATTGTCTGCTGGGACGCGACCCCCATGCCCCAATGGGCGCCCGCCCTCCGCCAGTCAGTGTCAGCAGCTCTGGGTCTTCCTAGAGCATCTCTGACCTCATTAGGGGAGTGGCTCACAAACCACCCAGGCCATCGCCTAAAGCCATCCTCATCCCCCTACTGGAACCAGGCTCTCCTTGCCCTGAAACGAGTAGGCGCGCGGATCCACCATGCCTTCCCATACAGAAGGGAAGGCCCTGGCCTCAGCCCCCGTCGCCATGCAATTGTGCACAATGGACAAGTTGTCACAACTCGCCTCAACCCCCAAGATCGTCCTCCCATCCGCCCAAGACTCCTTGAGCTCCTCCCTCCCTCCGTGAGATTTGACCTTAAGGAATTGTGGAAGGACGTCTATCACCCCATCCTGTCAGCAAAGGTGTCCAACACCTTATGGAGGGTGCTCCACTGTTCATACAGGACAAGGGACCGGACTGGCCCTACCTTCCAGCACCGAAGCTGCCCCCGCTGTGTGGAGCCTATTGACTCCCACCTCCATCGTTTTTTCACCTGTCCAGGTGTCGCCACATTTTGGCCAAAGGCCCGCGCGCTCCTCCATGCTCAGCCCTGGTCTGGACACCCTGTGCAAGACCTCATGTTTGAGCAGACATTGCCTGGTTGCCACCGACCCCTCCGTGTCCTCGCCTATGCCACAGCCATCTGGACCATCCATAACTCCTTCCTTCGTGCTGCCTTTGACCAGCAGGTGTGGACCCTTCCACACATGATCGCCCACTTTTGGGTACACTTTGAGATGGCCCTGAAGGTCTGCACTATGTCGCCAACCCTCCCCCGCTCAGTTGTCACTGCAGCACGGCTCTGGCGCGCAAACCCCCTCCCTTTCTCGATGCCTCCTCCCTCCCCTTCCCTCGCCTCAGGCTCTTAGGAGCCCAGGCATAATTCAATAAACATTGTTGAATCCCCCTTGGGTTGGGACCATCCAGTACTAAAAAAAAAAGAAGGACTAACAGGTTGAAGTGAATTAGAAGGTGAAATAGAAACATAAGAAGAAATAGTATCTTTGTTGACTAAATTATTAGGGATATCAAGTTCACCTGGAGCAAAGATCACATATTAATATTTAGAGGTATTAGAATTTTGAGATTGAGGCACAGGAGGTAGGTCAGCACAGGAAGCTTCTTGCCCTATGCTGACTCCTCTTTTTTGACTCATCAGCTTGCTTCATCCAACATTGTTGTTCCAAATGACCAACTTGTCTGCAGTAGCCACAAGGATCCTTCTTAGGTATAAGTTTGGGTTTAGGAGGCACTGCATGGACATAGGAGTGAGGATTTTGACCAGAGAATGGATGCACCACCCCATTAGGAATCCCTATTAACGCCTTTTTTATGTAAATATAGACTGAAAATTACCTTTTTAGAGATTTCAAATGAAGTAACAGCTGAGTATGAAACAAATGCTCTCATCAAAGCTGAAATGGCATCGTCTAAAGTAATATGATCACAAGTAGCAAGAGTCTTGACATCATGACAAAATCACTTTGCAAATTCTTGAATTGATTCTCTTCGCTTAACTTGGATGCTCATGAAGGCTTACTTTTGATTATACATGATTTCTTCACTTCCAAATTCCTTAATAAGTGCAGTCTTTACATGAACCCACATCTGACAAACATTAAGGTGAGGGACCATGATTATTGAGCAAATCAACTTAAACAAGAAGTTATATGCCGCACTTTTTGTTGATCAGTCGCTCCATCCATCACTCTCTCATAAACAAATAAAAATGAGTGGATACTACATTCACCAGGATCATACTTGGCTTTAAAGTTAGGTTTGAAAGAGACAGGCTCATTGCTTAATACGTGAAAACCTGATACAATAACCAGTTCAGCCTTAGAAGGTTCAGACTCAGGATATGGACTTAAGTAGAAAAATGGTCAACTTGTTGATATAAATTTTTAAGATCATCCTGTAAGTTATGAGCCCATTGAGCAATGTGAGAATTACTAGAGGATTGGTTTAAGTTAGAGATCGCAGCAAGCGGTTCTCTTTGCTTATTCTCAATTACTCCATACTTAGAGGCTAAGCGGTCAATGGTAGTGGATAACATTGCAAACTGAGCTTCTTGAGCCAATTGATTAGCTTTGCATAGACAATGAGCATTTTCAACACCATCCAATAAATTAATATTTGAATAATCTGGATTAAATGTTTATCCTTCCAAAGATAAGAAACATCCCTTAGCTATGGCTCATATTTGGCTTTCTAAAGCTTGCACTCTTGTTACCAATAGATTCTGAGCTTAAGAGTCAGTAAATGAAATCTGTAGGGCTGGGTGAACTTGGGGGTCCCAGAAGCCCTTGAGGACCTTCATGACCCACAGTCCCAGGGGGACCCTGTTGACCCTCAGGTCCTTAAGGACCTCACTCACAGTAGTCCCTGGAGTCACAGAGGTAGGACTAGGTGGCTTTGGAGGTCCAGGAGGACCCATATGTCTGATCCTACCTTTGTGAATATTATCCACAACTCATACAAGTTGTTGAAGTGGTTCTTCTAATTCAACAAAGCGTTCCTCATGTTTCATTTGTAGCTGTCCTAGTTGAATAGTAAAATCCTCTTCAAGAGTAGTAATTTGATGGTAAAAGGTTCAGCCGCTTCAGTAACCTGTTGAATACTTTTTGACCTAATTAAACTCACAACTCCATTATTGATTCCAACAAGTTGGTTGTGCAATTCATTGATTTCTCTTCCATTGTCGATTATGGCTTCTCAATTATCAATACCAAAGTTAGAACACGTTTATAGAAAGAGGATAACTGAGAATAAAACTGTTCAACCATAGTCAACTGGCGTTGAATCTCAAGATGATGTAACCCCAAGATCTGAAGTAAATTATGAATGGCGGGATGCACATATTGCTTGAGATACTGCTCCATTCTGGCCAATCTGAGTTCATTATGTTTTAAGACAGCTCTGTTGTATAATTCCATCATGTTAGATGAAACCTTGGATGCTCATTCTTGATTAGGATGCGCTCCTGGATGAGTAGCCCATTTTATTAGATCTTTAACTGCTTCTGCTACATTGTAGGCTGGAATTGATAATCTGTTTGAGTAGGGCCTTCAATGCTTAAATTTATAGGTTCTTGAAAATGAAGGGTGTTAATATTAGCAGAAGGCACCCCTTGCCTGTTGGTATGTAAACATTGCAAGATTCTCATTGAATCCTCTGAAGATGGATTTTCTTCACTAGAAGTATTCATTATAGTGAAATTATGTTTTCACCAGGTAGCCTCAGAAGCAAACCTGGCAGAAAGCACCATTATTTTAATTTAGTGAAAATTTTTTATATTCAGGTGCTATGATGACTATAAAATTATGAATTTCGTGGCTCTAGTGAGAGATAGTATATGGTACCAAGTTTATTAGTTTCATTGCAATAAAGAATTCCAATCAAATTAATGAAATTTGATTTATAGTTAACTGAAAAAGAAACTACGTGAGACAAAAGATGTGTCTCTTATAGTTAGAATTTAGAGATATACTTATAGGCGAGAATTTAGTAGATTTTTGTTAGAATCTTTTTGCTTCAAACAGGGTAAGACCTTTTCTGTTAGAAAAACCATTATGGCTGATTATCTGATTTGATACAATTTTTGTTAGATGAAATCAGCCTTCGCCTCATGGGATCAACCCTTTCAGAATACTTAATCTCCTCAGAAGGATTAGCCTTTTCTGGAGGATGAGACAGATAACTCCAAAAAGTTGATTGTTGGTCTAGAAGAGAATTGGTATATTTAACAGATTTTTTAGAATCTTATTATACTGAGATGCTTAACTCTGATCTTAATTATAATTGGTCATCACAGTTGAATTTATAACAGGATGGTTATGTGGTTCCTCCAAATAGCTTAAGAGAATTCGTGTGTGGCCCACCCCTACCACCCAGAAGCAGTTATTGAGTTTCTTGGGCACAATCATATTTTTGAAGAAATTCTCCCCCACCCTCTTGCATCTGGCCATGCTGCTGCATTCCTTGATGGTAAAGAATGTTTCATCTTAATGAATAAAGGAGTTCCAACGGGCGTTTGATGCCGTCAAGGGGGTGTTTGTGACAGCTCCGCTCTCAGACATGCTGACCCCACCAAGCCTTTTATTGTAGCTTGAAACACCTCATTAACTGCCATGAGGGCAGTGCTGCTTCAAGCGCATTTATGGAGTAGAGCATTTAGTTGCTCAGTTATCATGATCCTGCTTTGTCCAAACAGTCCTGGTCCATTTATGATAAAGAGTTAGCCGTTATAGTATGTCTCTTATTCAATGGTAGTACTGTAAGGATCCCGGCTGCCCTATAAAATTGAATCAGCTGATTCACCCCTTTTGACCAAAGAAGGGGGAACGTCCCCGAGCCTTCTATTAGTAAAATTGGCAGATTTAGGGCACACCCTAGATGTGCTGTAAGTTTCTGCCAAGGCCCCTTAACTCAACTTAATGACAGGTCAAAAAATGGAAGGAGATAATTTTGCCAGTAAAATTTGATTTGGCCAAAGCCTACATCATGAAATTTGCAACAATTTGCAAGGATATCTGAGTATGATAGGGTGGATTGAGACTGAAGTCCCAACAGGAAGGTCAGACCTAAAATCAATATTTCAAAGATTTTTCCAAAGGGAGAGAAATTTTTTAGGAAATGTGGGATATGCTGGCATGCTGGAACCCTGATGGAAGTAATATTTTTGGCAACATGAACTGCAAATTGAGGCATCAGCAATGTGCAATCTGAGTCATGAAACAAAAGTCCCAGCGTTATAGGAATATTTGCGCGATCAGTTATAAGATGTGTTTCCATGTCCCCGTCCCTCACTTACTTTAATTATAAAAACCCAGTGCTCTGCTGATGGTAGAGTGCTAGGTTATTTTTCACTATCCTTAATAAACCTTTACTTTCTCCAAATTTCTTTGGACATTATATAAATTTCAACTATTCTGGCAATCTTCAAGGAACCACCCCAATTGATAAATGGTCCACATTCATTTTTATCAGTAATGATGGTGGCCGTCACAATGGTTATCTCTGCTATTGCCTCTATCAGCGCGGAAACCCTTAGGAGTCATGCCATATGAGTTTTTCAAGATGTTTCAATCCAGTGAAAGGACTTTTGAGAATCTCAAATTGAACGGAACAACCAAACGAACAACTTAATCCATCTGAACTATGAATAAAAGGGAAATGACGATTTTGCAATTGCATTTTTGGGAGACTCTGCTGGGATTAAACCCAATGAAAAGATTGCCACTCCTCAGTATCAATTACACGCTCAAAAGTATTGGGAGTACGGGCCAAAATGACCCAATGAGGGCTGATCATCCATTACCTAATCCAATTCACCCTGATCATGAGAAAACGGGAATAAAGGTTTAGGGAACACTAAAAGAAGTGAAACGGCTGTGATTGAACCTGAAAAGACCCTTGCTGCTGCACATTATCTTTTGCATATTCAGCTGGATTCAGGAATCCCACACAAATGGAAAACACCAAATGACATAACTATCCCCTCCCTCCAATATTGGCAGTTTGATCCCCATATTGAAAGCGTGATCAAGACTTTCTTCCAGTGATCAGCTTACTGTTAGAGCATGAATGATGTTCTTAGACCAAAACTTTCCAAACTTGTCCTTATATGGTTCTTATTCATGTATCATCAAAACGACGATGTTTTACAGACTATGGATTCTTTTGTGGGTAATGGAGTATCCCTAATGGATTCCCAGTTTTTCCTTGGCACGTTGATTGTCTAACAAGTACCTTCTGCAGGGCGCGCCTTGTGAGGTGATTGTGCAGATGGATTATCAGGACATGATGTACTTCCAAAAACCCCAGAAGTTGGCACACCAGCAGGCTCAAACATTCCATGACTTGTGAAGCTTTAATTTTCAGTATAAGTTCATGAAGGGGGCGTTAGAAATTATCCCCAATTTTCTAAGTTTCAACCCTTCTCTGAGTCTAAGTAAGGAGGAAATGCAATAGTTAACAACGCTGATCCCTTCCACTCAGACTCTTGCCACTTTCCTCCCATAATTTTTGAGCTGACTGGGCGCTGGACATGCCATTTGTATACCAGGTTCTGGAGGGTCAGATCTCCTGCTTGGAGGGGCTGGAGCTGTTAGATCAGTTGAGTTCACTGATCCACAAGCATGCTTATTACTTAGAAATGGTTAGTCGGATTTTGTTCAGGGATTGGGTTAGGGTTCCTCCCCAACTCTGGGATGAAGTAACTGCCTATCACCATGATTCCCCGGTGGTGGGCTACTCAGGCCATAAAAAATGCCCAAGCTCATAAAATAGATGTTCAACTGTCCAGGGATCCCCAAGGATATACCAGTGTGAATCACTGATTTCATGAAGTTCGCACGTGGTAAGTCTGATGGATAGGGTAAGAATGGTCTTCTCCATTACCTGCAGCAAGCACAAGTATTATGGACCTCAGTATCCATCAACTTTGAGCTTTAAAAAGCCCCAAAGGACTCCTAGTGTTGGCAACTTTGCGGGATGAAGACCTTAGATACTGCCCTCACCACACTAGGGCTGCGCAAATCTAAGCACCACCAAATGTGAGCCTGACCATGATTTAGGCATAGCTTATGCTACCCTGAAACTTACATATGTCCGCACTGTTTAAGTACTGGGAAACCGTTTGTCCATCCAGGACAGGCATATGCCTCTAGCCCCCTTGTGAGAGACAAGACCCAATGACCTGCAGGATTAAGGCCCCTGAGGGGGAGAAGCTGAAGCCCTCCCCTTTGTTACCTGTTTTTTTCGTGGAGTTGTGCTCTCTGGCCTCTTTTTGTCCAGGAAGCCTTGGAGTCCTTTCATATCAAAAGCAATTTTCTTTCATGATCACTTTTGCCACCTGCTGGCTCATGCCAACTGAAATGGCAGCTATCAGAGCTTTGGCCAACTCAGCAAACAGTAGCGTTTATTATAGGAAGGTGTACCAAAGTGCAGTCAACCTGGATTGCCCCACCATTATCCTGGGGTCTGCAGCATGAAACCTCAGCTCGTGGGGAAGCCGTTTGACAGGCTCCATGCCCAACTTGTAATCCCCCTTCCTGCTCATATTATCCCCTCATAGAGTGGTAGACAACCTTGAGAACAGGTCAGCACAATCATCACTATCATCTCGCACTTCTTTAAGGCTATTACAGGGCCTAACCAATGTGCCTCTCTAGGTTCTGGTGTTAGCTACTCACCTATGTTTCAATGGGCTTTCCCCAGTAGCGCCATGAGGAGGCCCCAGCTCATCTTATCTAACGCCTCTATTCATCAACTTCATTGATGAGCTTCCCCATATCATTGGGTTTGACATGGTTATGATGGTTACAGACCACTTTACAAAATTCTCCATTTTTATCCCTTGTATGTCAGCCATTAACTCCAAGGAGATGGCCCAGCTTTTTGTCTGCCACATTTTCTCTATGTTTAGAATACCCCAGGAGGTGTTAAGTGATTGGGGGCCTCATTTTACCACTTGCTTTTGGTCTGCATTATTGGCCATTTGAAGATAAAGCCGTGCCTCTCCATGGCATATCACCCCCAGTTGGATGGCTAAACTGAGTTAGTCAATCAGACCCTGAAACAGTGCCTCTGTTGGTATGCCTCCGCCACACAGGATACTTGGGCCACTAATTTTCCCTGGGCAAAGTTTGTGTACAATAATGCAATGCATTTATCAACTAGATTTTCCCTCTACAAGGCCACCCTGGGGTATGACCCTAATTACAAGTGTGTCTTTCCCTTCTCCCTGAAGTTCCTGTCACTGAGAAGCAGCTTCAGCGGATCTTAAGTACACAATCTCTGTTTCAGGAACACTTGATAAAGGGGGTAAGTAAATAAAAGCAGTTCATAGTTTGCAAATGCCTTCTAATGACATTGTGGTGGGTTGTTAGCTATGCTTGATACACGACACCTGAATTTAAAGGTTCCTTTTTGAAAGTTTACAAGAAAGCATTTCTGTCCTCACAGGGTGGTTAAGAATTTAAGCAATGAGTCCTTCCGTTTGGCCCTCCTCACACATTGGAAGCAGCACCCAGTCTTCCATGCTTCTCAATTGTTCCTTTTTAAGGGGGAGGAACCTGCTATCTCTGAATCAACTGTTATCAAGGGCTCATAGGAAGCTAAGGTGGATGCCATTCTGGCATTGCAGAAAATTATTTCACTTGGTGAAATACTTAGTTGCCTGAAAGGCTTTTCTTCCTCTGAGAACTGCTGGTTTTAATGCTCACAATTGTACTATTTGCCACAAATTGGCGGAGACTTTCCATTTTGCATACCTTGATGCACCTCGCCCTCCACATTATATGCCTCCATCTCAGCGATCAAACTCCCAAAGGCCCACAAAATGTTGCACTTTCCCAAGTTCCCAGTGGTGGTATTCCTCAACACAAAAAGGGAAGGGTAATGTAAGTCTTGAGGAGAAACCCCTAAAGCTTAACCTTGAGAATTCTAATTTTGGTTTCGAAATGGAGGAAGCCAACAGCCATCCCACTTGTTACCATGGGCAACTTAGCCTATGTGGTATATGAGAGGTGGGTGATGGCATACCCCTTGAAAATCGCTTTTCTCCCATATTCCAAACACATATGCATTAGTCCAGAGAATTTGGAGTGTGTATTGGGAAGTGGCAGTGGCCATGGGCCATTGCCAGCAAAGAATTGATATTGATTTTCCTCATGAGATGTTGTCACTGCTGGATCAAGTTCCACTGATAAGTGTAAGTTGATATCCAGTAGAAATAAATCATAAAAATCAGTTTTAGCCTTATAAAACTCCAACTGCTATGCTCTTCCCTAACCATCAGTCATAAGACCATCCCTGACAGGTACAGGCGTAATAAACTACTTCCTTACTCAATGAAACCACCCATATATGGCCTGTACATGGGCGCAACAGTCTGCCTCCAGATAAAGTGTTGTTGATCTGACAAGTGGATTTGCGCCAGAAGGGAAATTTGGCAGCGAAATTTGATCTTAAGTCATCTGGCTGGTATGAGGCCAATATGGCATAAATAAAGAGTTTAAAGATAATGTTCAGCCATAGTCAAATCAAGAATTAAATCCTGACCGGAAATTATTTGATCCTGTTCCCTAAGTTAGTGAGTTTTATAAGGCAGCAGACCCTAACAGGTTTCCACTGTCACTCCATTTTTTTCCTTTCCACAACTTTAGTTGAATAAAAAACCCATAAAAAAATCCAATTTTACTTGTGAGTATAATAATTTCACCTAACATTTAGTAGGTATGATATCCAATTTTGGAAATCCCTGGCTGGTGTTTGTGGTAACCATAGTTTCTTTATATTACACAATATGGATGAATGCACTAGAGGTATTCTGTTTGGTGCTTTGGGTGTTCACTCATATTGAGTTCCAGGCCAAGTCTTATTAAAATCAGAACGCTCCATGACACAAACATCTAGTAGCTATGATTCCCAACTTGGAAATTCTTGGGTAGTTCTCATGGTTGTACTATATCTTTTTGTATCCCACAATGAAGATGGCTGTACCAGAGATATTCTGGACGGACCTTTTAGTGTTAACCTATCCTAGGTAACAATCTAATTTACTATTATCAGCACACTCCATAAAAGTTAGCTTCTTCTAACCTGTCAACTTGAACAATCAGATGCTGTGAAACTATTATAGAATCATGACCACCAAATAAAGACCAACTATTATAACCATCTTAAAACCCTCCGAGTTTTTAAAGTAGGTGAACTGGTCCTCTTATACTGGTATAGACCTATAAACTCACAATCCAAGAAGACTCACCACCACTTCAAAGGGCCATTTAGGATACTAAAGTACTCCCTTATGGGAACTATACCCTAGAGACCCTCAATTGAATGTCAAATCAATTTAGTTCCAACCGCAACCACCATAAAATATACCACTGTAAAAATAAATAGGGAGTATTGCGTAAGTTAGCAATTTGCTAACCTTTGAAGGATCTTTGATTTAACTGTTTGCAAATTATTCATTTTTATCCTGAATCCTACCAATGATCCTAAAGTATTCTAGGCTCTGAAAGATGCTAGAAATAGTTATAAAAACCTCATTAATTTACTATTAGATTGACAGATTATATAGTTTAAATTTTTTTATAATTTACTTTATACAATATAGTGAAAAACTTTCCTTGGGAATTAACCCAATAAAATACCCAAGACGACAGGCTACAACCACTGGACGAATAAATAGATAACACAGAAACTACGCTGTCACACCAGAAACCACCATGGAATTCAGTGGAATCTGCTACCTCCATGACAACCTTCATACTTAATTTAAAGTGGTTTTTAATATTATTTTTGATGATTCACATAAAGTGTGGGATATAAAGCGATGGGATGATATTACTAATCAGACAATTACTAAATTGCACAATTTGTGAAATATTTACAATTTCTGAATGTTAAATGCTCAATTTCTTTGAACCATGATGTTTATTAGTAGCAATTTTGACCACAATTAATAAAGACAGAAATTAACTTTTCTTTTTCGTTGCAAACACTTTTGCAACCCATTCAATTCAAGACTAAATCTAGTTTGATAATCTCATAGAGGGGATTAGTCTGCGCCCATGTCTGGGAGCAGTTGGGCAAGCAAGGCAAGAGGAGCAGTCGGAAGGCCTGCAGCCTCTAACGTTTGAAAACGCCCCAGAGAATCCAGCGGAATAAAAAAAATCTAAAAAAACCGGCGGTCACAATTTCCCCAGAGATACTCGCGTGGCAAGCACGATGCAACCAGTACATCAATACGCCACATTCCCAGCCACTTTTGTCGGTGGAATTCGGAGTCTGTGTGTATCTGGACATCCAAAAAACGGCCCTATGGGAAAAATTTTGTGAAGATGTACACAAAATTTTCCCAACCATGGTGTACATTGCACCTCACTCCATGTCATGCGGTTGGCTGGACCTAGGTTTTGAAAGCAAAATAGCAGCAGACGAGGCTGCAGCGGTGTGCGTAGTGGTTGACCTCCCCAAAGGGCAATGGGTCATCAAAACTAAATGCACCAGATGGACAAAATCAAACCAAATTTTCCTCACATTTGACTTTTTGCCTACTACAGTAAAATGTGACATTTTGGAGCAACACCTGAAAGATGGTCTCGCCATATATGGTGAAATACAATCTTTCAAAATGCAACATTTCACGCTGATGCCACACCTGTGCACCAGCAAAGCCATCACAGTTCTGACCCCAACTGAGGAGATCGCGAAGGGCCTAACCCAGATCCCACACTCCACCTTTATTGACATCGCAGGGCACACCACCCACCCATTCCAGGTAACCGTGGACAGCGCGCCCCCCATTTGCACCCACTGTGACGCGTTTGGCCATAAGGCACACGCATGCCCCATTAAAGAGGGCGTTACATTCCAAGAGCACCCCTCGGTGGCTATGGCCAGTGGAGAGGCGCACTATGAACCAACCGCAAGCACCAAAGAGGCTTTCCCATGGGGAGCACAAGGCTGCTACCTATTGGTAAAGCCCATCTCCCCACAGGAGTGGAAGAAGGCCAAGCAGGCCCGTAGGACCGCGGCCAAGGAAGCGGCCAAGGTCACCACCACCATCCCACACTCACAACGCCAGGAGGACATGGAGACCTTTGTGGTGGAAGCAACTTGGGAATCCATCACCCAATCAGATTGGGAGGCCCAAGCTGAACGGGCCACTCAATCTGAGGATCCAATGGGAGATTTGATCTCACCCAATCGCTGCACCCAAGCCCTGGTTGAAACTGACTTGGGACCTATCCCAACCAAAAAAATTTTTTTTTGCCCCACTCGACAGTGCACCAAACTTATCCGCACTGCAAAAAATTCGTCCAACGTCAGGAAAACAAAAAGCGAAGGCCAAAGCCAACGCGACTCTTTCCGTAAAAATTAACAAAACCCTGATAGTGTTGCTGCTAATACCCGCGCTGCTGTGAAAGCCCATGGGGACCTGGAAGAGGCTGGTGGGCCAGGGGGCCCACCCCCTCGCACCTAAGGTGCGATAGGGGAAACCTTCACTCTAGGGACGCTGAATATCGCTGGACTCAAGGCCTCCCCATCCCAGGCTATGAAACTGAGTTTTTTACAAAATAATTTACCCGTGGATATCCTGGCCATCCAGGAAACCCACTGTCCACAAGGTTCTGAGGATGCTTGGAAAACAATGCTCCTACCATCCCTATCCTTTTGGTCAAAGCACTGTGGGGTGCTAATTCAGAAAAACAATTTTTTCAAATTTACATCTTCAGAAACATTCCTAAATGACTGAGTTCTCATTGTCACCTTCTCATGGGCCAATGTTGCACACACAATCGTCAACATTTACACCCCAAACGGTGCACAAGAGCGTTGGGAATTTTTCTCATCGGTCAAATCCCTCCCGCTACCCCCTATTCTTTCCTAATTGGTGACATGAACTGTTGGCTAACCTCACCAATGGACCGGTGGCCGCCCTCACCCCACACCCCACAGGGTCACGTAGAACTATGCGTTCTAAAAGCCACCCTTGGGTTAATGGATGCGCTGCCATGACATGCCCCACTGCTCGAAAACATGACGCGTCCCCACATCCACAATGGCCAATTAAGGTCCATGACCCGCATTGACCTTATTCTAGCGCCGGCGAAATTCCAACCCCACATCTCCCACTTCAAAACAACAAAAATGGAATTCTCTGACCACCGACTGGTCTCAATAACATACCACTTACCCGTCACAGTTGCAAAGGCCCCACATTAGTGCAAAATCCGCCCCCAGAGCTTGCGTCGCCAGGATTTTCCACATGGGTGGAAGAGGCAACTTTGGCAAAATTGTTTGTTGCACCGTTTTGTGTGGACCCCATTTCCACATGGGCAACTTTCAAAAAAGACACCATCTGCCACTATCGCCATCTCTCATCCAGATGCTCACGAGCCACATTGGCAGTTATATCGCGCGTGCTGGTGGAATTGGCCCACTTGGAGTCCAACATTCCAGCCTCAGGATATAGCCCTGCATGGGGCCAGAAGTGGGCGGAGGCAGCAGCCCACCTCAACGCACTTGAAAGGCAACACAAACATCAGGTTTGTGTCCAATACAGGGCCACACGCATCACTAAAGGCGACAAGTGCACCGCATACTTCTTCAAAAAATTTTTGCACCACGCCAGAGCGTGGCCTGCAAACAGGTGCGAAAATCGGATAATTCTATTGTGGACACACCGGCCAAAGTGGCAATCAAAATGCAAAGATATTACTCCGAGTTATACTGAGCCAAACCAATTCAGCTGGCCGAAATGGCGGAATTTCTTGACAGAGCTCATATCCGCACCATTTTCTGATACCTGGAAATAATGAATTTAATTACTCCAAACGAATTATGGACTACCATTCGCGGTGCGCCAAACCAAAAATGCCCAGGCCCAGATGGCATTCCATATGAGTTCTACAAAAAATATTTTAAATACATATCCCCATTGCTGCTAGCCTCACTCAACCAAAGCCTGTTGGAAATGCGCCTCCTACCAGGAGGACATGAGGCTTTTACAGTCACACTCTTCAAGAAAGGGGATAGGCTAGACTTAGCCAACTGGCGCCCCATTTCTCTAACAAACACAGACACCAAAATTGTAACAAAAATCATGGCTAACCGTTTAGGGACTGTAGCATCTGACACCATCTCTCCAGAACAATTTGGTTTCATCCCCAGAAGGTCAATTTGGGATAACGTGCACTCTGTGGCTAATGTGTGTCAGTCCACAGCCTCTGGGGCACTTGTATTCTTGGACCAACAAAAGGCCTATGATAGAGTAAACTGGGAATACCTTAGGGCCTGCCTCCAACAATTCCGCCTACCTCCCCGCTTCATTAACTGGGTGATGCTGCTCACGGAATCTGCAACAATGTCTGTGCGCGGCCCAGGTTTCCTAACGGAAGTAGTCCATCCTCAAAGGGGCCTGCGACAAGGGGACCCCCTGAGCCCACTCTTATACAACTTCAGCCTTGACCCACTACTGCGAAATGTGAATGCCCAACTCACTGGGGTCCATGTGCCAGGCCAAACCCCAGTCAAGATGATGGCATTTGCAGATGATTGCGTGGTGGGGGTGTCTAATAATAAAGATGCACGCGCGCTTGAAGCCCTCATCCAGGAATATTCCCGGGTAAGCAACGCGGCACTGAACGCCTCCAAAACCGAAATCATCCTCCTTGGTCGGTTTCAGAACTGCTGGGCCCCAGCAAGTAGTTCCCAGCCCAGCCCAGCTGCTCGCCCAAGTCCACGCCTTACTAACTCAAAACACACCGCTCCACTGGTGCTCCCCTTCGTGCCGCGACCTACCTCAGGACTGGTACGCCATCTGGGCGTGTGGTTGGAGGCAGGAGGATACGCGTCAGCAGTAATGGAGGGCCATATACTGGACAACGTGACGAAGCGAATCGCCTCTCTCAGAGCCCACCCTACTACCCTCACTGGCAGGGTTGTTCTTGCCAACTCTATGCTCCTATACAAAGTCTGGTTTGGAGCCCACGCCATCCCCTTCTCCCCAAGCTTCTTCAAATCCCTGTATGCTTTGCTACAAGGTTGGCTTTGGTTAGGCCGCCCTCCACCAGTACGGCTAGAGGTCATGTTTGGCCCTCATCATCATGGTGGCATGGGCCTACTTGACTTCAAAGCCCATGCCGCCAAGATCCTAGGCACCTGGATTGCGGCCGTCACTGCTCCTACACTCCCATCCCAACACTGGTCCCGCGCAGCCCGCTCCAACTTCTCCTGAGCCTTGGGCCTCAACAATCCATCAAACCCCCACTCCCTGATGAAATACCTCGCATCACACACATCAGCCACAGGTCCTCACGGGACCAAAACCCACTACAAACGAATCCTACTCTCCATGCGAAGCGCAGAGTGGAGAATTCGTATTAGTGGACATACAACCCGAAGAGGCCGCCCCTCTCCTCAGTTCACACAAGAGGTACAGGGGCTACCCATCCATGATGGCGTGATCCCCATTCGACCCCAAGTCCTATCCAGGGTGGACTACCTGGACATGATGGACATCCCTTATTCCACTGAGACCCAAAAGACTATCTGGAAATACGCACACCATCCTCTGTTGCAGCCTCAAGTCCGCTCCCATGTGTGGCGCTGCCTGAGGCGGATGTATCGTACAGCTGAGCGCTCTAACGCTTTAAACTCATCCTGTGTCGTGTGTGGCCAGTATGGAACGCTGTTCCACCGCCTGGAGAAGTGCCCCACCTCTAAAGTGATATGGCGCGAAGTTCAACGTCTGATGGGCCAGGATCAAACGCATCCCTTCAGTCTGTCAAGAGATATGTTTGCTCTATCAATGGCCTCCTCCTTCCACCCTCCCTCCGTGCTCTGGTGGTTGCAATCGCCATGTAGACCATCCACACGATTGTCTTAGATGCCATCGCAGGCTCCACCCCCACCCTCCCAGAAACTGTCCACAGATTCTGGTCTCATTTGGTGGACCACTTTCAAGTGTGGATGTTTGGATATCTCCCACTGCATCGCCGACAGCTGGTCACCTCCTGGTTCCCAGTCTGGTTCATCAAATCAGACTTCTTCCTCCACACGTGCTCAATAGTGACTACAGCCCCTTCACACGTTCCCTCCCCCTTCCCATAAGTGGCGTTCCCGCTGGCAACAAGAGATAGCATCGCTTCTCTGGGGTGCCTCACCTGGTACTGAGTTTTGTCTCGTCTGAGTCATATTTGGAAGTGTCCGTCCCATGGTCGGCCTTCCACACAATAAATTTTAAAATTTAAATTTAAATTTAAATTTAAATTTAATAGAGACAGAAATTCAGAGGAATAGCGAACAAAATAAACAGAAGACTCTTTATTCTAGAATTCTTTAACCAATTGGGTAAATCTAGTAAGCAAGTAAGGTATAGTTAACTATAAAATTCGAACTTATTTGAGGTAAACTGACAGAGGATAGAAGTACTGAGGGCTCAAAGAGCAATATAAAGTAATAAACTCTAACAACCAAAAAATACCCGCATGAGAGGTCCAAAACAAACTAATTAAAATACACCAACCAGGAGGGAAAATGGATAACTGCTAATAAACCATGGCGGAGGGGGAGGGGAGGGGGAGGGGAGGCGGTGTGGTACCTAAGCCTATGCCACATTTGGCTCTGACTTAAGCTGGCAGCAAAGGCGTGGGGGCATCTGTGGTGTGGAGTGCAATACGGTCCAAGGGAGGGCTAATTGAGGAAATTTGGGCCACGCTGAGTGCCATAAAATAATTTGTGAGGAGTTGCTCATAATTCATTAAGATTTTTGGAAGAAAGGCCTTTTATGCGGCATTGTCAAAGGAAATAGGTTGATTTTGTCTGAACCCAGAATATATATAGTTAATCATAGTGAATTTTACATTATCAGAGAGTTTTGATTACATAAGTTATCATAATTAATTGATGGGTAAGCCACTAGATGGTAATCACGAATTCCTGTTATTGGTTCTGTTAATAATGCAACCAAAAATAACCTTTGGCATAATTTGAGGCCTATTTTTATAAAAGTTGATAACCTATAATGGTTCAGATGTTTAATAATTAGAATGCTTTTTTTGAAAACTTGATGATTGAACAGAGGAATGTGCGATTTATAATTCTATTATGGATCAATACAGATTGATTTAAAGGTTGAAGCATTAGCTAAAAAGGCATGATTAATGTAAAGTCAGCTGATATCAATCGTTTGGATTTCCTAATCTTCCTCAAAAGTGATAGAATAATTTTCTAGCCAATTAGGAACGATTTAGAGGACCCAATAGTGAATCAAGACAGCCAAGGGGCTCGTGCAAACTTCAAGGCATATGACTTGGCCAATAAAGAGATTCTCATCCTAGGAGGTTAGCTGCTAATTGTTTGAATCAGGCAATATAACCTAGATATTAAAGTATGGCACCTGTGCCATGAAATGGACTTAATAGTGTTGAAGGATTAAAAATTTCGTTCTAATCCACTTAAATAATAAATCCATGTTCATGGAATATTCATTTTTCCTTATTTCAGTTAATTCCCCTAAAACATTCTAGGCACCAAAATATCTTAGAAACAGGTATAAATACCTGCAGTTCTTATAAAAAAACTATCAGATTCAGAAAATTAATTTCCTGTTGTGTTTCTTATCTTCCAGCCTTAAGAAATATCTTTCTCTGGGCGTTTTAAGTCATAAACACCCAGGATGGCTGACAACGCCCGCCAAATTAATGATCCTGAAAATCCTGAGAGTTATGCTCCACCACCTGCCACCCATTGGGAAATACATCAGAATCCCCTAGTTCCCTGACAAATTGGTGACCCTTCCAGGGTACCTTCAAATGCTTTCCAGAGCCAGGCTACTACCCTGACGTTAAAGAAACTCTACACAAGGCAAGCCCTAAAGAAATTTGAAAATGATCCAATAGATGAATGGTTGGAAGCTTATAACTCCTATGGCGATGACTATGATATGAGTGACTGACAATGACTCCGTGAGGTGCCCAGCCTTCTAACAGGTGTGGCAGGGAGATGGCATTAAAAAAACCTCCTATTTGACACTTGGGTTGAATGGCAGGAGCATGCCCATGCCAAGTTTCAGGTATCCACCACACAACTATGAGAGAAGTTCCAGTGCATGCGCCTGAAGGATTATGATAACTTCAACTAATGCCAGGATAAATTTAAAGACCTACTTGGACAATGGCACCAGTCTAGCAACTGACGCTGTGATGATATGGATCACAGTTACTGGAATGGTTTATTGATGGCTTAGAAGAACCATATCTAAATGTTGTACTGGTTTCCCAACCTGCATGTGCTGACCATGCCATTGAAGTCTGCCGCCAATATGCTCACCTAACCAGCCTTCAACCTACAAAATCAAACATAAGAAGGCTGGAGCTAGAGGAGGAAGAACCTGAGGGTGAGGCTACCACAAAGTTCCAAAATATCATTCCACCCTCTGAGTTTACCAAACAGATAAATGCCCTTTCAGAGCAAGTACAACAGCTCACTATGCTAGTACAAGATGACCCCCACGAAACAACCTTCACTGCCACAATTGTAATGAGCCTGGGAATCATTTCAGACAGTGCTAAAACCCCTGCTGGCGGTGCAAAGTGGTTCATTTAGATTGAAGGTGTCCTGAAAAAGCAGTCAAAGAAATCATGATTCACCTCCAGCTTCTGGAAAGGAAAATTTCGCTCAGTCTAGACCCCATAAGAGCCTAATCTGGCACTAATGCCTTAAAGGGGAGCGCCAGTGGGACCCTATCTTCTGTATCCCTATTCTTATCCAACTCCACAAACAAATGAATACTATGGGATGAATACAATGCCTTACCAGAACCCCTATGTTGGGCCACCACCAAGAAAGCCTAGGCCCCCCTCCGAAATATTGAGTACTCATCACCAAAGCCTGGACCAGAACAAGCCTGACAACTCCTACTGGCAGAAATATAAGCTGCTGAAAAATGAAAGCAAGAAGAACTAGCCAGCCACAATATATATGACCCAACTAAAATAATGAGAATTGATGATATTTTAAACCCAGAACATAATGAACCCAATGAACTACATGGAGTACCTATGGAAGAATATGATGAACCCAGAAGAAAACAAGATAATACCTCTCTCCAATAATCTGAATTTTCCAAGCAGGCTATGAAAAACTGCAGCCCCAACACTACCCAAGTAATACAGCAGCTGTCCCTACAGAAACCCATCAAGTAGTGAAGAAAACAACTGCCACAAGTTTTTGAGTACATAACATCCTATGGTACCAGTTCCTAACACAGCTTCACACCTGTGCTGGATTAGGGCCAGCCTGACCTGAACATTGACCTCGTGAATATTTGTTCAAATTTTAGCATGAATTCAGAAATCAGATTTAAAGAGTCAGACCAATCAGAAAACCACTAGAGTCAGAAATTGTAGGTAAGGATTTAGGGATTGAATAATGTGGACTGATCTGGTGTATCAAATGACCGGTGTCTTGAATCCTCCAAATTTATGTAATTTGGGATATGAAACATTCACAATCAACAATTTGGATTCACTCAAAAGCCTAATCTAGGATTCAATAATATAAACTATCACAAATTCTTTAAAATGAGGAAACGGCAACTGTAGATACAGTTTTGTTTTCTCAAAAAAATCACAATAATGATCTCAGATTGCTTGCTTAAAATCCAGTTTTATTTTAAAAGAATATTAGTCAGATTAACTGGAACAATGAACTCTACCAGTGAGCTGTGCCAGACATTGACCTCATTTGTAGTACTATCTTGAGGCCAGACCTTGCTGATTGCCTGCAGCATCTCTGGAACCTTTGTCTGAGAATATGTCATGAATTCTGAAAATGGCGCATGGGTTCAGGGGTGGTTCTCAGCGGGATTAATAGTCATTGGTTGGTAACATGGCTGGTGCTTCCCAGCTCCTTCGTCACATATTGGCATGAACCCATGCATTACATAAAACAAAACTCAATTACCTTTTTCTCCATCTTGTGGGGCCCCAGGAAGAAGAAGTGGTTACCAACGGAGAGGAATGGAACCAACATCTCTTGACTGTGGCTATGTTGGGATTTTTGTTGCATTTTTGCTATGCGAAGTGGGATGATTATGGGTGGCAACAACTCAGAAAACCTTATTTTTTCAGGCGAAACCTAAATCACCCACCAGTCAGGTGGCATTATCCATGGAGGCGTTGGACAAACTTCACCAAGTCATTGCACAGATCTGCTTCGAGGCACAGTTGGCTCAGGTGACAGGTGGGGTATCCCCTCTCACCTCCAACTAGCCCATGTGGTGGATGCATTACCCCCAGAATTGGCAGAATGGTTACAGGAACTCTTTAAAAAACAGGAGAGTTTGCCAAATTCCATGTAGGAGTGTGTGGAGTTGATTGACTGGGTGGCATGTCCGGATGAGGCAAAAGATGAGGCCTGGTCAGCACTATTAACAGTTAGCCAGGGCCATAGCTCTGTAGAGGAGTGTGCGCAGGTCTTTCGTCCACTGGCAAAGGCAGCTCAGGTTATAAATTCCTATTTTCACAAATGTTCAACCAGGGGTCGCAGGCAGATTTTCTGGCAGCCTTGGCAGCAGCAAAGGTCCAGGCTACGCTGGTGGAGGAAGTGGCCTTAGCGGTTCAAGTTATAAACAATTAGCACTGGCACAGGACTGGCGGGAAGAATCAATTTCATGGGAAAGGGACTGTCCCCAATAAGTGGACGTTCCTGTCAAGGGGGTGGCACCCAGCCCCAAGAAACGCGGGAAATATTCAAGGGTGAGGGCGCCAAGGGAATATGTCAAAATCTTCATCAGCCAATTTGCAAGTGAAAGAATCATTCAAAAATAAATCGCCTTCTTTGCTTTATTCTCATCTTTTTATCCCCATAGAGTTGCATATGGATGGAAGAATGGAAAGGGCAATGGCCCTGATAGATACTGGGGAAGAAGAGAATTATGTTGAACTTGCATTAACAAAGCATTTAAAGCTGCGGTTGTGGTAAGGACCAGCGATGGTATTTGCTAATGCCTCACGGAGGGCGCCATCTTGGCGCGTATGCCCTTCAGTGAAGGTACAGCAGGCCCCATTTGGGTTTTGGATGCAGTTTTGTGCGATTGAGAATTTGACCCACCCAGTAGTGTTTGGGATGCGGTGGTGAAATCAGTTCAGACCCTAGATTGATGTGACTTCTGGTACCATAACCTTGTACCCAGGGAGGGGTCCATCAATGAATTTGAGGCTGTTAGTGGGAAACCAGAAGTTAGATAAGCACCAGACCCTGGTGGCCATGCAGGAAGAGGTCTTATCCGCAGAATACTAAGATTTTGTGGGGTTCTTTGGTCTTAAAAGGGATTCTCCATTTTTCCCTTAGGGCCATTTGCATTCTCTTTCTGGTTTAAATTAGGTCATAACTTCCCCATGGATGCCCAATTTATTCATTGATTGAACGAGCCAAAGCCACATTGGAGTACCACGTAAATTCAATGTTGAGCAAAGGTTTGATCAAGCCATCAAAAAACTGTGATATCTTCATTGTTTCTAGTGCCCAAGGCAAGTGGAGAGTTATGGCCATTCATGGACTACCAGAGGTCAAATGCAGTCATGGAGCTGGATCCTTACCCAATGCCAATAATATAAGATATCTTTTCGATGGTCACATGATGCAACTTTTTCACCAAGCGTGATTTGGAAGGAGCATTAAATCAAATACCTTTGAGACTGGAGCACCAAAGATAAACTGCATTAAAGTGCCACCTTGGAATGTACCAATACCAAGTTAAGCCATTTGGGCTTTGCAATGCCCTGGCGGTATTTTAATGAATGATTGACCAGGTACTATGTCAGTTGATTGGCCAGGATTGTATCGCTTACATGGATGACATCCTGGTGTTTTTCACGTTCCAAGTAGGCTCATGTACGTGATGTGTGGGAGGTCCTGAAGGCATTGGCTGGTGCAGGATTATGGTTGAAGCCTTCAAAATGTGAGTTTAACCAGGAGCCGGTTAAGTTCTTAGGGAATGTGGTATTCATAAAAGGCCCAGGGGTATGCCCAGATAAGATCCAGGCGGTAAGCGCATGGAAGGCATTAACCAACCAGACAGGTGTAAGAAGTTTTCTGGGGATAGTAAATGTCCTCAGGCAGTTCATCAAGAATCTATAAAAGTTAGCCTTGCCATTTATTCAACTAACAAAAGATGTGCCATTCATATGGTGGAAAGAAGAGGAGCGGACATTCAACCTGCTGAAAGAGAAGCCCATTTTGGCACTGGTCCTTGCCCATCCAGATCCAAGAAAACCTTTTGTGGTTGGGACGGATGCCTCAAACTTCGCTGTAAGAGCAGTACTCTTACAGAAGGGGAGGAAGAGTTGGAGCACCCAGTGCTTTATTTTAGCCGGAAAATGAATCCAGCAGAAACAAATTACCCAATATATGACAAGGAGCTACTGGCGGTGGTTGTGGCGCTGCAGGAGTGGCAGCACAGCTTGTTATATTACCGTCATCCTTTCGTAGTACATTCAGACCATTGGGCACTAGAGTATTACCAAGAGCACAGAAAAATGAATCAACGCCAAACTCATTGGCACGTGGAGCTGACTCAGTATAATTTCTGAGTGGAATGCCTTCTGGAAGCTGTTAACACCATAGCAGATTGGTTAAACTGGGATGCGGGGCTAGAATATGAGAAGGCATAGTTGAAAAAGTATAGAACAGTAACCATGTACTGGGAAGACCAATTTGCCATGATGGTGAGTGAGAAGAACGAACTAGAAGGGGATATCTGAAGGAAGCAAAGGAGGACATTATTAGGGCAGCGATTATGGACAGAAATGGCAGAGGGCAACAGCACAGCCATCATTATACATATGAAAAGAAAAATGGAACTATATACATGACTCACGAATATGGGTTCCAAACCCATCACTACAGTGAGAAGTGCTGCATGCATTGCATGACCACCCTTTGGGAGGAAATCTGGGGTTGCAAAGGTGATTGACTTGGTGTGATGTAAGTATTCATGGGCTGGACTATAAAAGGATATCAAAAATTATGTGGCGGAGTGTTTGGTTTGTACACATTCAAAGCCCTTGCAAAATCAGTCCATGGGTAAGTTAGTCCCACTCCAGATTCTGAGTCAGCCTTGGGGGTCTGTAAGCATGGATTTCATTATAGGGCTACCTAAGATCCAGGAGAAGGATGCAATAATGGTTGTTGTCAATTGGTTAACAAATTATGCTGAGTTTTTCGCACGTACCTCAAGATTCTCAGCCAAAGATACTGCAAGGGTTTTTGACGATGAGTATTTGCCCATAATGGCCTTCTGGTGGATTTTACTTCGATTATAATCCCCAATTCAAATCAAAATTTTGGTCGAGTCTGCTCAGTAATATGAAGATTCTTCCATGTAGGGCTTTTGCATATCATCCCCAATCTGATGGGCAGATAGAGATGGTAAAACAGATATTGGAGAAATACCTCCGATGCCATATCTCAGACCAGCAGGATGATTGGGTTACCTGGATCAGACTTGCTCAGTTTGCCTACAATATATACCACCAATCATCAACAGAAACGACGCCATTCTTGCTAGTCATGGATCCAATCCAGAGTTGGTTGGGGGATCAGATGGTGGAGTATGCCAGGGGTGAACGAAATTATCCTGAAGAATGACAGAGATCAGAAGAAAATTGTGAAACAACCTGGAGCACACCACAGCATGGCAAAAACATTATGCAGATCAACGAAGAGCACCAGACCCATCGTTTGCTCCAGGAGATTGGGTATTTGTGGCGGCAAAGAATTATGCAGCACCAGTAAAGAGCCAGAAATTTGGACTGAAGTTCTTAGGTCCATATAAGGTGATTTGGGTTGTCAACAAGGTGGCATTTGAATTAGACCTTCTAGAAGGGTATAAGACCATCCAAATTACCATGGTTCACAACCTTGAGGATTCTGTGGGCGTGGACCAGAGCGACCTTGGCCACTAAACCCATGGGAGGAGACAACCTGGAATATGAGGTCAAGCAAATCCTGAGGGAGCAGTGGGTTAGGGGTTTCCAGCAATTTCTGGTAAAGTGGAAAGGATATCTGGTGGAGGAAGCAACCTGGAAAACACCAGAGGAGTGTGCACGCTGCCCCAAGAAGATTCAAGAGTTTCTGAAATTACAAGTGGGTTGTTGAATCTCAGCGATTCAATGAGTACCCGCTAAAGGGTTTTTTATACAGGGTTTCCCCCATTGAGCAATTAAAACGGTCAATATGATGATTGCCGATTCTTCAATACACCTTTAACCACTTAATTTTATAATAAACATGGGAGTAATTTCCCAATCACTTTATTTATTAAAAGAATATCTTTTCAGCGGATCCTTCCTTCGTCCACGCTCTTCCTCTCTTCTTCTTCTTTTCTTCACTTAATTCAAGACAATTCCTCCATTCCCCTTGTTTCACTGATATCCCAGAAGCCTCTGCCAGTACTGACTCTTCTGCTTAGTTTATTCAGGTCGCCATCTTTTCATTGGTTTCAGTGTATTATACTTTAATTATCTATTGCCTTGATTCAAGGCGATCCAGAACCCTTTCTTCAAATGTCAACATCACCTCATCACCCTATCTTGAAGGCAACCTGATAAGACCCATTATCGCCTTATCCTAAATTGACCAATCACTTATAGCTCTGAATCATCCTTGGCGGATTCTGCTCATTGATCCTTTGGCGGAATTCCTCCAACGATCCGCGTGGTCTTAATAATGGCTTGTCGTCCAGTCATATAATTTCCAACATTACCCCCCCTTTGACTGGATGATAAGCTGTATACCTATTTTCCCTGTTCACTATGAGAGCCATTCCGCGCCAACATCTGCGAGTTTGTGAGTTCACCTTCTTCTACAGGTTGTGGTTAGGGCCAGAATTACCTGACCCAGGCCATATCCTGCTTCCCCAGTTCCCATTTCCCCTGGATGATGAAGATGAGGCTGATGTGGACCTTGCAAATGTACTGACTCAGGAAGAGATTCTTCCCAAATTCGTCAGTCACTTGGCCTCCTGGCGCGCCCCTTCAGGGACATTGTGGTCCAATTCCAGTGGGGAGCGGAGCGGAGTTGAGGGCCTTCTCATAACGAAATGACCCAACTTTTGGCGAGCGGCTTTAGTTGCCTAGTTCTTCCAACTCCTGTAGAACCCCATCCTGTGCCTCTGTCCATACAGCAGATGTTGTGCTTTGTGCAGTGGGTGATAGCCTGCTGGTCAGGGTCCTTCTCCCGCTCTCCTGCTCACTTTCAATTCTTAGGGGTAAACTTCCACAACAACCAATTAACTCGCCTTTGTTCGGGGTCACCATGTTGTTCACCGCACTCAGTACTGATAATCCATCACAGTACCTTCCCATCATGGCGCTTATAGGTAACTTAATTTTTCATCCCACCACCACTTTAGGTTCAGGAATAGAGCAGCACTGACAGCTCTCAAATGTGCCTGCCGCGCGGCTTTCACTGCAACTTCTCCTCTTCTAATAGTATATCTGATCATGGAGGACTTCCTTGTGGATTGCCTGGCCTTGGGCGCAGTCTTTTCTCCGTGAGCTGGCACACACCTGCTCACTCGACACCCCTTATGACTTTGGCCCCCTTTTTTGGCATACTCCTTGATTTCCTGGGAGCATCAACACATGTGGTTACAAGTGCTGCTCCTTGTGGGACAGGAACAGTTCTGACTTGACCAATCAGCTGAACTTTCTCCACCTCATCTGTTACCGTGGAATCCCAATCAGTCCTCCTCTCCTAGTTCCATCGCACCGTCTTCTCCATTTCAACCTCGCATAATAGCCCAGGGGTGGACACCAGCCCTTTGCTATCACCTCAGCAGCCTTCGCCTCCACCCCCAACCCCAGTTGAGTCCATAAAAATTATGGTACTTCTGAAGCAGCAGAAGAAGAAACACAGGTCCCATCAATCAAAACAAAAAGAACATCGCAGGAAGCCAAAAAAAGACAAAAAGACAAAAACAGCAAGGCGAAAGACCTTGAAGCACAACCTGCACAATAAATAAAAAGCTGCAAGCTCTTGCACATATATTATCTAACTAAATGTATTATTATCTTTCTTTTTTTTCATTTATATCTATTTCTATTTTTGTTATTTTTTATATATTTTTATTTTATTTTTATTTTTATTGCTGCTTATATGGTTGAAGGAACTTTACATGCACACAATTTATAATATGGCCACTTGCAGGATCCTTGATAGTATAAGTTTCAAGTCCCACTTTCTCTATTGTCTCAAATGTCCCAATCCAACTATTAGCTAGTTTGTGCTTCTGGCCAAACCCATGCTGATCATGGAATAACACCATATCCCCATCTTTGAACTGCATTAGGCTACTCCGCCGTGCTTGATCTGCAGCCTGGGTTTTGATTTTCTTGGCAAGGCTGAATGAGTATGCTTCAGTTTGCAACTTAATCAGCGTGTTTGTGAGGGAGGTTAAGTATCGCTGCAGATCCACTCCGCTGGTGTCCTCAATACAGGCATATAGCAGCGCAGGAAGAGCAGGGTGCCGCTTTTAAAGCAATTGAAAGGCTTTTTCCTGTGGCCAAATGGTAGCTTATATTGTAGGTGAATACTGCGGTAGAAAGAAGGGTACTCCAGTTGGAGGGTCTATCCATAATCAGTTTCTAGAGTATATTAACCAGGCCCCCATTAACTCGCTCAACCATTCCGTTAGACCAAGAGTGATACGGGGTTGTTAGGGCCCTGTGAATGGCCATTAATTCGTTGAGCTTGAGTAAATTGTGGGAGGTGAAGTTGGTTCCATTGTCAGTAAGGATAAACTGTGGGCAGCCATGCCGCTGTATGATACATTCCATTAAAAACTTAGCCACAGTAACTGCCCCCAGATCCCAAATGGCTCGCGCCTTCACCCACCTTGTCAAGTGGTCAATTGCCTTCAGGATATACTTAGACCAATTTGCTCCGGTTGGCAGGGGCCCCACAACATTGATAGAGACAGTGTGCCAAGCAAAGCGAGGCTTTACCAACTGGTATGAAGTCTTCTGGTGGAACGGCTTCTCTACCTGGCAGTGGTGGCAGCAAGACAGGGTCTCAAGCACGTCATATTGCATGCTTTCCCAATAGTACCTTGGTCTTAACAATTCAAGAGTTTTCTGAACTCCGCCATGGCCAACTGCTCGATGTGCACCCATAATAATACTTGTGCAATTAGAAGGCCTGGGTATATTCACAGTAATGTCCCCTATACGCTTATACAATTCTCCCTTTCTTAGGAACATATTGGTCCTGAGTTCATCTAGTAACTTTATTACTTGAGGCGGTTCATCTTCATATCTTCCGCTGAGCATTTTATTGAACATTACATCACTTAGATCAGCCATAACTGCGATTGTTGGCAATCTTGATAAGCAATCAGCGTTTTGATGTTTGGCTCCTGGTTGATGTAAAATCTCAAAGTCGTAAGCCTGCAGTTTAAGAGCCCATCGTGATAGCCACCCTTCAGGATCCTTTAAATTCTGCAACCAACGCAACAATGCATGATCCATCACAACTTTAAACTTTACTCCATTAAGTAAACTCAAAACTGTTTATATGCATAGATCACTGCTAAGCATTCCCACTTGGTTACAGTGTAATTGTGTTCATGGCAATTCAGGCTGCAACTACAGTATGCCACGGGGTGCTCTTCTCCGTCATCATCCTTCTGAGACAGGACTTCCCCAACAGCAGAAAGGGACGCATCTGTTTGCACTATAAATTCCTTATCAAAATTAGGATAGCGCAACACTGGCGCACTGACTAACGCCATTCAAAGTGTATTGAAGGCGCATTGATGTCACTCCATCTATTCAAACATTGCATCTTTCTTCAATAACTCAAACTGCGGACCTCCTATGCAACTGAAATTGGGTATGAATTGGTGGTTGTAACCCACCATTCCCAAAAACACCTGAATGTCCCACTTATTAGTGGGTTTAGTCATCCTCTGAATGGCTTCTACCTTAGCTGGTTGAGTCTTAGCCCAGTTGCATCCACCACAAACCCAAGATACTCAAGCTGATCTTTGAAGAAGTGGCATTTATGAGGCTTTATTTTGATATTGGCCTCAGCCAGTCAACGAAATACCTCTTTCAAGTGGGTGAGATGCTCAGTAAACGTGTGAGAGAAGATGTTAGTATCATCGAGATAAACAAGAATGCATGACAGCTTCAAATCACTCAGTATAGTATCCATTGCTTGTTGAAATGTAGCTGGGGCGTTACATAGACCCTGCGACATGTGTGTTAGTTGGAAAAGCCCTTTTGAGGTGATTATTGCACATTTTTCATGCTCCTCCCTAGGCAACTCAATTTGCCAATAACCAGATATCAAATCCATCGCTGAGAAGTAGTGAGCTCCTCCAAGCTGGTCTAGTGCATCATCAATCCGTGGCAGAGGGTATGAATATTTTTTGGTGATGCTATTGAGCTTCTGGTAGTCAATTATTACACGGTTAGTGCCATCCTTTTTTTACAATTAGGACAGGTGAAGCCCATGGACTCTTGGATGGTTTAAGCATTCCCTGCTCCAACAGTTTTTCAATTTCCTCCATGACAACTTCTTCAGCTGCCCGTGATTAATGGATTGGTCAAGACCTGATGGGAGGATGGTCCCCAGTATCAAGTCAATGAACAACCCCCCTAAGTGCACCCCATATTATGATTGTCAACTGCAAAGATCTCCTTATACTTTTGAATAGCGCTTCACCCCGCTCCTTTTGATCTTCAGATAACCCCAATAAATTTTCCCGCGGTACAACCACCATTGCACTGAGAGGTGGTTCAATGGGCAAACTGAATTCATCCAGAGACCTAAACTCATGAACCTGTTTAATCTCTTTTACTGAATTCAGATGTAAATATGCTATAATTTGATGCCGGTGGATTTAAATGGGACTGTTTGAATATTTCTATCAATACTTTGATTTCCCCATGGCCTGGTAATATGATACTGGGAGCCATATGGGGCTCAAACCGCGATTAATGATAAGGTCCAATGATCTCCCCATAGAGCCCCGCTGGCACTTCCACTTCTAACTCAGTGTCAATTATTAATTGATGTCCAGAGGTAATGGATATAGCTCCAGCTGCTCTAAGCGGTAACCCTTGGTATTTATATATCTGATGAGGAAGGGCCCGCGTTCTCTTTTTTAAATGATGATAATGCACTGGGATCACCTCATCGCTGTAGGCAAGTTTGATTTGTCCCATGCGCATTGAACTTGTCAATGCTCTACATGAAGAGAAATATATAGGGATTAGCTGCCCAGCAATGGCTAGGGTCTCTTCCATCATGTCCAGTATAGCCCCATAGTGTTGCATAAATGCAGTTCTGATCAATAAATCATAGTTACTGTTTGGCAATACCACTGCTGGAGCCTTCACAACAATAGATCTGAACCCCCCCCAGGGTGGGACCATCTAGTACTAAAAAAACAATAGATCTGAACCGCAAGGGAAGAGCACTATATGCTCCCTCAGAAGTGGTGGTTTCAGCTCCAGCGTCCCATACACCACTCGGTGGTCTATGTCAAGTTTTAAGGACAACTTCGCCACTAATCTAGTGGAGACAATGTTAACAGGGGCGCCTTTATCGATGATAGCCTATACCCTAGTTTTGGCTACCACAATGTTGCAGTAAGTGCACTGAATAGGATGCATCCTGGCTATTCACCTTGTGTACACTTAAAGATTCAGGTTTTGCCCAGGAAATCAAAATACCCGCCCCAAGTTTTAGGGTATCTGTTTATGATAGTGTCCACTGAGAGGGCGACATTTATTCCTCTCAATGACAGGGCATCTGCATCCAGTTTTAGCTGGTCTAATTGATTTTAGTTGAACAGTTGACAAGCATAAAGCTTTGGTTGATCCAGAGAGTTTCTGTCCGCCGTTTCTTTATCATGTGCTTGGGTTAGCACATTTACTTTCCCAACAAGTGGGTGGTAAATGAAAGTATCATCATACTGCGAGGCTTCAGCCATATTTGACACAGTGGACTCAAGTGGGAAATGTAAGTTCAAGGTAGCAGCAGTAGAGATTCCCTTCTCTACTCCGCTCAGGCTTTTCTTTGATAGCCCTGCTCTTGTCGCAAGGGAGGGATCTATCAGTTAAGACACCATCATCCCGTATGCCCTTTATGTCCACAATTAAAACAACTTACTCCGTAAGACCTACGGCCATGTTTAGGATGAGTTGGTACATATGGCAGTTGATTTTGAAAAGGTTCGACATAACCAGGCCCCTCACAGCATAATGACCACCCTCGTGCAGCATAGTTAGGGCCAGATTGGTAGCTGGTTTTGTGTTGATCAGCAACCAAGGAATGTCCATGGTACTGAGAAGGGTATCCTGATGGAATTTCTCCTACCCAGTTATCTCTTCTCACATGATTAGGGCGAACAATTGTGTTAGCGCGGGTCTTCTCAGTATTGGGTGGGGTGAAATTAGCAGATAATCGACATACAAACTGAAAAAGTTTAAGGAGAGGTACGTCCAGCTCTAACAATGGAGCTATGACATTGTAAAGCTCAGGGTATGGCTTCACTGCTGAGGCCATAGCTATACACACATCAACTTCATATAGAATGCCTGCTCCAATCAACACATGATCTTCCATAGTAAATCATTCAGCAAATGCAGTGAGGGTCTCATTCCGCTGAAACCCAATGGTCAAAAACTCAGCTTTCCGCTGAAACATTTTCGCATTTCTGCTGAACAGTCGCAGCACAGTCTCCTTAACTCATGGTATGAAATGGAACTAGCTGAGAGGTAACAGATGACTTAATCCACACTTCCAACATCCAAAGAGGAGAGTAACAGCTTTGCCCTTTGTCAATCTGAAGTTCCCTCCATCACAAAATCAAATCAGCAAAGAAACCAGTAATATATCCATCATGACTGAATGGGTGCTACTTGTCACTGTAAACTCTTTGAAGCAACTCATCCTGTTTTTCGAGCACAGTACTTAATACAAGTCTCATCTCCTTGTAGGGCCCAAGGCCATTGTTTAGTGCAGATTTTGTTTGGAAACAACCAGGATGTGACATATCCACCAGTTGAATTTTCATTTTTTTGTTATTGGTCAATGGGCCCCCTGTAGTGAGCACCACTATTGAATCTCAGTGATTTGATGAGTACCCGCTAAAGGGTCTTTTATACAGGATTTCCCCCATTGAGAAATTAGAATGGTTGATATGATGATCGCCAGTTCTTCGATACACCTTTAACCACTTAATTTTATAATAGACATAGGAGTAATTTCCCAATCACTTTCTTTATTAAAAGAATATCTTTTCAGCGGATCCTTCCTTCTTCCACGCTCTTCCTCTCTTCTTCTTCTTTTCTTCACTTAATTCAAGACAAGTCCTCCATTCCCCTTGTTTCACTGATATCCCAGCAGCCTCTGCCAGTACTGACTCTTCTGCTTAGTTTATTCAGGTCGCCATCTTTTCATTGGTTTCAGTGTATTATTCTTTAATTATCTATTGCCTTGATTCAAGGCAATCCAGAACCATTTCATCAAATGTTGACATCACCTCATCGCCCTATTTTGAAGGCAACCCAATAAGACCCATTATCGCCTTATCCTAAATCGACCAATCACTTATAGCTCTGAATCATCCTCAGCGGATTCTGCTCATTGATCCTTTGGCAGAATTCCTCCACTGATCCGCGTGGTCTTAATAGTGGCTTGTCATCCAGTCATATAAATTCCCAACAGGGGTGATGTGATGGATTGGGGCCATCCTGATCCACACATCAACCTCATGAATATCAGTTCAAATTTGTGTACAAATTCAGAGGTTGGATTTAAAGAGTCAGACCAATAAGAAAAACCACTTGAGTCAGAAATCATAGGTAAGGATTTGGGATTTAAGAAAGATGACTGATCTGATGTATCAGATGTCTGGTGTTTTGAATCCTCCAAATTTTCATAATTTGGGATATGAAACTTTCATGAGCAACAATTTGGATGTCACCAAGCCCGCTGGTCCCCAGAGCCCCATTTTCTAACTGCTTTAACAACTTGCTCACGGGATCGCTTTCCCTGCCCACCCCACACCACCCCGCTTATGCTCCCTTTTGTGCCAGGCCCCACCGCTGGCCCAGTCCGCCACTTGGGGGTGTGGCTGGAGGCGGGAGGGTACGCCTCAATGGTGATGGAGAATCATATCCTAGACAACGTTAAAACGCATAGCTTCCTTTAAAGCTCGCCAGACCTCCCTTTCAGTCAGGGTAGTGCTAGCCAACTCTATGCTCCTTTCTAAAGTTTGGTTTGGGGCCCACGCCATCACTTTTTCCCTTTTTTTCTTCAAGTCATTATACGCCCTTCTGAAAGGGTAGCTTTGGTTAGGCTGCCCACCACCAGTGCGCCTGGATATCATGTTTGGCCCTCGCCATGGTGGTGGCATGGGCCTGCTCAACTATGAGGTCCACGCCGCCAATATACTTGGCACCTGGATTGCTGCAGTCACCAACCCAATGGTCTCAACCCAGCACCAGTCCCGTACAGCCTGCTCCAACTTCTCCCGCGCCCTGGGACTCAGCAATCCTACCCATCCCCATTTTCTGTTAAAGTACCTTGCCTCATACCCTTCTGCTGCGGGCCCATATGGGACGTTGCCCCACTTCAAAAGAATTCTCATCTCCATGGGGAGCACTGAGTGGAGAATTCACATCAGTGGACACACCATCCAGAAGAGGCGCCCTACTTCTCAGTTCACCCAGGAAGTACAAGGACAACCCATTCTGAACGGAGTGATACCCATGAGGTCCCCTATCATAGCCAGGATGGACTACCTGGACATGTTGGACATCCCCTGCTCCCTTGATACCCAGAAAGCCATTTGGAAGTACGCCCACCACCTTCTTCTGCAGCCGCATATTTGTTTCCATATGTGGTACTGCTTGAGATGGCTATACTGTGCTGCTGAACACTCTAACGCTTTGCACTTATCTTGTGTCATGTGTGGCCATTATGGAACTTTGGTTCACCGCCTGGAAGAGTGCCCTTCCTCAAAAGCGATATGGCGTGAGGTTCAGCATCTCTTTCGCCAGGATTGGGCACAGTCCTTCAGTCTATCTAAGGACATATTTGCCTTCTCCTTGAATTCCCCTGTACAACCTTCCCTCTGATACATAGTAGTTGCAATGCTATGTGGACTATCCACATGGTTGTCTTTAATGCTATATCAGGCTCTACTCCCACCCTCCAGGAAGCTGTACGCCGGTTCCAGTCACACCTTGTGGACCACTTTCAAGAATGGATGTTTGGGTACCTACCATCCCATCGCTGCCAATTGGTCTCATCCAGTTTTCTGGTTTGGTTCATCACTTCAGACCCCTTCATACATACGTGCTCAATAGTAGCATAAGCCCCTACACATGTAACCCCCCTTCCATTTCTTGGCGTTCCCGCTGGCAACAGGAGATAGAGTTTGCTTCTCTGGGGTGCCCTCCTCTTGCTGATGTTCATTTCATTAGTTTACTTATTGGAAGTGTCCGTCCCCTGGTCATTCTTCCCCAAATAAGGTTTTAAAAATTTAAAATTTAAAATTTAAACAATTTGAATGTCAAACAAAAGCCTAATCCAGGTTTCAATAATATAAACTATCATAAATGCTTTAAAATGAGGAAACGACAACTGTAGATACAGTTTTGTTTTCTCAAAAGTGAAATCACAATAAAGATCTCATCTTGCTTGCTTGAATTTTTTTATTTTTATTTTAAAAAATATCAGTCAGAATAACCAGAATGATGAGCTCTACCAGTGAGCTGGGACAGACATTGGCCTCATTTGCAGTTCTCTATTGTGTCCAGGCCTTGCTGTTTGCCTACAGTATCGCTGGAACCTTGGGTTATGAATAAATTGCAAATTCTGAAAATGGCGCGTGGGTTTGGGGTAATTCTCTATGGGTTTATCAGTCATGTGGTTGGTAACATAACTGGTGCTTTCCAACTCCTTCATCACATATTGGCATGAACCCATTCATTACAATAGCAATCTAAAAGGGTCTCAGCTCCCAAGATTTTAGAAGAAATAATTATCTCAGTACCCCTTGAGGACCTTTGCAAGTCCAGCCCAGCACTATGGCAAGACCTTCATCAATCCATTGGTCTAACCTGGCTTCAAATGGAGGCCCAAAACAGGAGTCCCTACTCAACAATAGAGGAGCACCCCACACCATGGGGTCCCACTTTGGATACTCAGTGCCCATCCTCCTTGATACAGGTTTTCAGAGAATATAATAACAAAGAAGTTCCTTCCGAACATTGGATATGAGGACATCCTTCAGAGCGACATGGTCTTCCTGATGGCTGGTGGAACTCAACAATCTTGTTGTGGTCAAGTATTTGACCTTCCTGTGGAAGTAGCTGGCAAAATCCGCGATATATTGATGCAGTAGTCTTTGATCACAACCACTTCAAGTTATTGCTTTCCAAGCAGGCCCTAAAGAAGTTTGTAATACATGCCAACTTTGAATTGGACCAATAGTTTATGCAGACAAAAAAAGGAATGAATCTCTTGACTGTTACATATTCCAACCCAAAAAGCCACCAGACACCCTGACGCAACTTTCTACCTAATGGTGTGTTGAGTTAGTAGAAAAAATTAATGCCCTATCCACTTGGAGGTCTGCAAAAGGCAGATCTATCACAACTACTCGAACAATTTGAGACACTGTTCTGCCACGATGGTGATGAAGTTCCACTATCAACCTTGGGTTCACACCAGATTGATGTCAGTGATGCTAAACCAATTGCCAGATGACCCTACCGCCTGCCACAAGCTTGAGAAAAATTTGTTGAAGAAGAGATCAAGAAAGGTCTAGTCAGTGGCCTCATTAGCCCCCCTCTCAATCACTGTGGGCGTTCCCTGTTGTAGTTGTCCCCAAAAATAATAGAAAACTCCACTTGTGCGTTGACTACATCCCTCTAAACCAAGTAACAAAGAAAAATGCATACACAATGACATTGATCACAGATATCTTCAATATCATGGGAGGCGCAAAGTAGCTTTTCTTCTCATAACAATCACTGTAGTTACTATGATTCGATTTGAACAGCAAATTTGGATAATCACACACAGGAAAGATGGGCGAATTTATCAATAAAAATAATACAACATGGGCGAGCGTTGCGGCAAGTGGTGCACTTAACGGTGCAACTAAGGGCAAGAAACGCCCTGGAGGGGGACCAGGAACCCAATCCATAAAGAAATTGCAAACTCAGACACCATCTGGGTTTATGGTATTTACTATAAAGCACGCGCAATATATGTACATTCAGTTCAACCAACCCTTGTCAAAGGTGGAGCATGGGATCATACTTTTCCTTGGGGATGAGTCACCGACCCTGTGGGAGAAAACATGTGAGGCACAGCCCTCACTTTTCCCTCATGCGGTGTATGTAGCCACCAACAATATGGGCTGCGGCTGGATCAATATTGGTTTCAAAACAGCCAATGAAGCCAATGCTGCAGCAAAAATCTGTGTGGAAATTGCCCTCCCCAAGGGCAAAGAATTTGTGTGCACCGCGCGCACCAGATGGAACAAAGTGAAAACTTTGTTCATCTCTTTTGACTCGCTCCCCACCAACCTTCCTCATAAGGTAATTAAAAGGAGCTCCGCAAAGGTCTCATGGCCTATTGAGAAATTAAGCAACTTGAATTACAGCGATTTCACTTGATGCTCAACCTGTGCATGGGCAAATTTATCGCCATAATCATCCCCTTCCCAGAAGTGGAAGAGGACTTATCCAGAATTCTCCGCAAAGCAGAAATTCACTTTGCAGATGGGGGCCAGTCAGCCACATTCCGAGTTACACTGGAACGCGCACCACCCATTTGCAACCACTGTGGCTCACTGGGCCACAAGGAACATGCATGCCCTGTGAAAGAGGGCTTAATGGAAAATGATTTTTGTGAGGAAGCAATAGACAAAGATAATGAAAGCTTTGCCAAAATGACTGATGATCACCACCCATTCCTCTGGGGTGAAGATGGACTATACTCCATCGTGGACCCAGTTATAAGCAAACAACATAAAGCGGCACAAAAGTTCCCGCAAGCAAGCAGCGGCTGAAGTGGCAGCACACGCGGAGTCTGCCATTAACCCTGGATAAATTTGGGAGGATATTTTGTATATTCACCAAACCAACCAATCAGAACAATATGCCCAGGTCAAAAATTTTGACAGTAACCTGACTGAGTCACAAAGTGATATCAGTCATGCACATACTGAGGAACAATGCAACCGCAATTTGGGCGAAAATGCGTTGCACAATTCACCAAAGTTGAACCTCAAAGATATAAAATCCAATCAACAATCCACATCAAATCAACATGAGACCTGTGCGGGAAATTTTGATGCAAATGCAAAAAACTGCAATTCCTTTTAATCATTGGGTCAGATCAAGGGAACCAACAATGGCAGTGAAAGAGTTGGAGTACATATGCGGAGCATGGCCAAAATGAGCCACGGTGGGATAGGGCCAGAGGGCCCTCCCAACCACTCTTGAGGCTCCGCGGGCACCTCAGTGTCAATAGGGACGCTAAACATTGTGGGAGCCAGGGCTCACACGTCTAATCCAAAAGCTGGAATTCCTGCGAAAAACTCTTGTAGACATCTTGGCCTTCCAAGAAACCCACTGTCTACAAGGGGAAGAAGAACCCTGGTCAACCAGGGTCGCACAATCACAATCAGTATGACGTCTCACTGTGGGGTGATAGTCCAAAAAAACAAAAGATTTAAAATTACAAATTTGTCATCACACTTGTATGGTCGAGTCCTTGTAGCAACAATCACATGCCAAGAGGAAATAATTTTGATAGCATGTATCTATGCACCATGCACTGCAACTGAGAGAAAACAATTTTTTGAAAACATTTCTACTCTCACCCTCCCACCAGATACCATTATGTTAGGCGATTTCAACTTCTGGGATAACCCCAATATGGATTGATGGCCTAATCCCAGGGGATACCCACCCAGACACATTGAATTCCGCACAATGAAGGCATCTCTTGGCTTACAGGATGCTCTCCCCCAGTTCATTACTCCTTCCTCACATGACGCGGCCCAACATACATGAGGGAGTGCTCATATTGATGAGTCGCATTGACCACATCCTCGTCCCACAATCCCACCACTCAAGGATATCCAAATTTATAACAAAAAAGATCAATTTTTCTGACCACCAATTAGTTATGGTGCAGTTAGCGCCAACCCAATTCCACACACAGGTGTCGCCTTGGAGAAAGCTTCACCCAGAAAATATAAAATTGCCCAAGATATCTGACTGGGTCAAAAACAAGGCCACAAACCCAGAATTCATGGCCCTATCCACTTCAGATCCCATCGGAACATGGGAAAATTCAAAAAGGACTTAATCAACAAAACCCAACATATTGCATCACATAAGTACACCGCGGACACAGCCACAATCAAGTGTACCTTGGCAGAACTAGACCACCTGGAAATAGATACTCTGAGATCTGGCTATAGCCCCAACTGGGGATGCAAATGGGCAGAAATTTCTGCCCGGCTTAACAATCTCATCTTTGAACACCAACACAGAATCAAAGTATCAAACAAAGGTAAGTTCATAGAGGAAGGTGAAACCTGTTTGACATACTTCTTCCACCAATCCACTCCTGCAGAAACCAGCCCACATGCACACAGGTCCGCAAGACCAACGGCACTGTGGCAACTGACCCTGAGCAGGTCAAGGCAGAAGTACACCGCTATTACACCAAATTATATTATGAAATGCCAACAGATTCACAAAAAAATTAAAGAATTTACACAAACTGCTGAGATACAAAGTACACCACCGAATTACAATATACTATCCCTTATTACATGGGAGGAGCTTTGGGAGACAATTCGCGGTGCACCACATAGGAAATGCCCAGGGCCTGATGGGATACCATATGAATTTTACAAAAAATATTTTCAACAAATAGCCCCCTCCTATTGGCGTCTATGAACCAGTGCTTGTTGGAAACACGCCTATTACCAGGAGGCCATGAATCCTACGTTATAACCTTGTATAAAAAGGGTGACAAGTTGGACCTGGCCAACTGGCGCCCAATTGCACTCTCCAACACTGACACGAAAATTCTAACAAAAATTTTAGTAAATAGATTAGGCGCAATTGCATCTGACGTCCTATCACCTAATCAGCTTGGGTTTATACCAGGGCGTTCAATCTGGAACAACTTTACCCTGTTGCAAACATTTGCCAATCCAAAGCAACTGGTGCCCTGGTCTTCTTGGATCAGGAAAAGGCGTATGACCGTGTTAGCTGGCCATATCTAAAAGAATGTCTACATGCTTTCAAACTCCCACCAAGATTCATAAAATGGGCGATGCTCCTAACAGAATCTGTAACCATGGCTGTATGCGGCCCTGGATTCCTAACAAACAAGATTAAACCCCACAGAGGGCTTAAACAAGGGGATCCCCTCAGCCCACTGCTATACAATTTCAGCTTTGACCCACTCCTCCGAGTAACTGACTCACGTCTCATGGGGATAACCGCACAAGGACAACCAACAGTCAAGATACTGGCCTTTGCGGATGACTGCGTAGCAGGTATAGCAAACAATGAAGATGCCCGACAGCTGGAACACACTCTAGAGGAATACTCCAAGGTGAGCAATGCATCGCTCAACAAAAGAAAGACAGAAATCATCCTCTTAGGCAAATACACAAACAATTGGGCCACAACATCAGAACCTCATACCAACACACAAAAAAACCCAATCATTTTACCCTTTGCAACACCTCCCACCACCACTCCTGTCCGACACCTTGTAATCTGGAGAGAATCAGGGTATATGCTAATGAGACAATGGAAAGTAACCTGTTACAACGGGTATCCAAACGCGTCGCCTCCCTCAAGGGAAGAACCCCAGGATTAACAGGATGAGTTACAGTTGCTAACTCGCTCATCCTCCCAATACTGTGGTACTAGGCCCACGCGATCGCCTTCTCACCTACCTTTATAACCTCAATCCGCGCGCTCATCCAAGGCTGGCTGTGGCCTGGCTCTCACCCTCCTATACGGATGGAAACACTATTTGGCCCACGCTCAAGCGGAGGCATGGGACTAATAGATTTCAAGAGCCACGTTAATCACATCCTAGGTACATGGATAAAGGAAGTCCTTGCTCCAGACCTCCCGCAACAACATTGGTCCAGAGCAGCAAGGACTAACTTTGCACAGGCGCTCAAATTAGCCAACCCACATAGTCCACCCAGACTACTTTCATACCTTGCAAAGCACCCTACTGCAACGGGTCCACATGGAACCTCCCCTCATTTCAAACATATCCTCCAAACTATCTACCATATGGAATGGACCATAGAGAACACGGGTACTATACAGGGAAGGGGACGACCCAGCCCCCAAACTAAACTAAGAAACCCAGAAAACCACTCCCAGAGAGATATGATCGCAACAACCCTAAACATAGCTAGGGTAGAATACCTAGATATGTTGGACATTCCCTATGATTTAACCACACAGAAGGCAATGTGGAAAATGACTCACCACCCACTCCTACAGCCAAGGATAAGAGAAAACGCTTGGAGCTGCCTGAGAAGGACCTATAGGACAGCGGACCATTCCAACTCCCTCCACAAAACATGTGCAGTATGTGGAGGGGAGGGATCCCTACATCACCACCTCAAAACATGCCCCCCAACCAAAGCTATATGGCAGGAAGCCGCACGCCTGCTCAAGATCCAAAACAAACAGGTATAATTCTATATCAAAGAGCATCTTCGTGATCCATATTGAATCACCAATTCCATCTACCCTCCGCTCCCCTAATAATACCCATTGCAATGTGGACAATCCATACAATTGCATTAGATGCGTTCAAGGGCACAGTCCCAGCCTTTCATGGGGTTATCAACAGGTTCCATGTCCACATAATGGAGCACTTCCAAGCCTGGCTTTATGGATATATAAGACCAAGGCAAAAAGCGCTCATAGAATCATGGTTCTCACTCTGGTTCCTCCACACAGACCCTTTCCTTCACACCTGCTCCATAGTAGGGGAAACCCCCTTGGAGTAGCGCACCAACCCCCCATACCTGGAAGTCCCGCTGGCAACAGGGGTAACTTGAGTACCCTGGATTGCCCAATTTTATATTTGTCAGTTATTCCCTTAGTTTTACATACATTTGGTAATGTCCATCCCCTGGTTGGCTTACCTCAGTTAAATAAAATGGGAGGCGCACAGTACTTCACTAATATTGATTTGTTCTCTAGATACTATGAACTGGCAAAGGAAGAAAAGTTTATCTTATAAAACAGCGTTCATCACCAAATTTAGACAGTTTAATTACACTCAAATGACTTTTGGTCTTACTGGAGCTCCTAAAACAATCCTAAAGGTTATAGATCAATTATTCCGTGGATTAACAAGTCGGTGTGTCACTGTTTACCTTGATGATACCGCCATCTATTCCACTGATTATAATCAACACCCGCAGGATCTAGGAGCAGTACTTTATTGAATCAAAGAAGCAAACCTTGACATCAATGAGTCAAAGCTAATACTCTGCACTAGAGAGATGAAGCTGCTAGGGCACACTATCTCTCCAGAAGAAAAACGCACTGACCCCTCTAAGTTGGAAGTCATTTCTACGTGGCCCATTTCAAACAATGCAGCTGAACTTCTTATCTTTCTGGGAACTGTCAACTGCTATCGTACCTTTATTCCAAACTTCAGCAAGGTAGCCACTCCATTGTACTGACTCCAGAAGAAGGGAACCCCGTGGGACTTCAGTGTTGCTGCCCACAAGAGTTTTGTCAGCCTGAGAAATGCATTAGCTCAAGCTCCCATTTTGATCTTCCTCAACTTTGATGAAGAATTTCAGGTGTTCACAGATGCCAGTAATTCAGCCTTTGGGGCTGTGCTTACACAGCTTCAAGGAAAAAAATACTTACCTGTCAAATTCATCTCAAGAAATTTTCCTCATCGGAATTCAACTACTCAACATATGAGAAAATGGTTCTGGCTGTGGTGTCCGCTCTTTATAAATTCTAATATTACATGTTGGACCAGCAGGTCTCAGTATCCACTGATAACTCAGTAGTAAGTTTTCTGCTAAATAATCCCTTTCCAAATGGTCGCCGGGTACACTGGAGGTATGAGCTAATGGAGTTTGATTTAAAATTTGTGCACATCCCTGGAAGGCTTAAATAAGTAGCAGATGGGTTATCATTAGTCCACAATAACCCAGCAGGACCAGCAATTTTCCATATGGGGGAGATTGATCTCGAGAATGTGCTCCTGCAGTTTGGAAGTTCCTGGAAGATTTTGAAGTACCAAGCGATATCTAGGATATACCATCATTTAAAACGTTGTTCAAGATTTCTAACACTTGAAGGGCACCTATATGTACATACCAAGGGATCTGAGGCCCAGGTGGATCCAAGAGGCCAATTCATGCAGCAGATGAAGGAGGCTCATGACGACGCCTGACACTTTGGAGTACACGCCACCTGGTTGAGACTCTTCACTGTATACTGGTGGCCTAGTGCCTACAATGAAGTCAGTAACTATGTATCCAAATGCCATGCCTGCCAAGTCTTTGCTAAGTCACCAGGTGCCCAAAAACCCCTAAACCCTATAGCAACACCTGGGCTATTTGAGATGTGGGGCCTCGACTTTATGGGACCTTTAATGCTTGCCACTAATGGATCAAAGTATATTCTAGTAGCCAATGAATACTTCAGCTGTTAGCCTGTCACTAAAGCGGTTAACTGAGCTGATGCAACTATCACAGCCCAGTTTCTATATGAAGAGATAATTACTATCTATGGACCACCTCAGCTTGTCCTGACTGACCGGGGATCACATTTCAATAAAAAGTTAATTAATAAAATTCAGGCCCAGGTATGCACTCATCACTCAACGACAACAGCATACAACCCTCAGTGTAAAGGACTAACAGAATGGATGAATCAATTACTGATGCATGCCCTGGAATGGAGCATCATAGACAACCCTGATAAATGGCCTGAACGCTTATCAGCCATCCTTTGGGCATACCAAACCAAAATCCATAGTACTACCAAGTGACTCCATATGAACTACTGTTTGGAATAAAATTTCAACTCAGCCCATTGGCCAAGCAACTCATCAACCATTTCCCATCAATTTTGCCACTTAAAACAGTCTGACATGATGAAAATGGTATAAAATCATGCCCATTGAATGAAGATCAATTATGACAATCACCTCAAAACCCTCCAGGTTTTTACAGTAGGAGACCTAGTCCACCTGTATTAAAAATGAACTTGTAAAATCTCACTCCCAGAAAACTCACCCACTTTTCAAAGGGCCGTTTAGAGTTACCAAAGTAATCCCCTATGGAAACTACAACCTAGAAACCCTTAATGGAATGCCATATCTACAATTATCAATGACAATCATCTTAAACTTTACCAGTATATAATTGAATATGGGGAGTTTCAAACGGATTAATGATTTCTACAAATCCACTTGAATAATAATTCCACGTTCATGGAGTATTCAATTTATCCTGATTTCAGTTAATTCCCCTAGAACATTCTAGGCACCAATTTACCCTAGAAACAGGTATAAATACCTGCATTTCTTATCACGATAAACTATCAGATTCTAAAGATTGATTTCATTTGTGCTTCTTATTTTCCAGTTTTGAGAAATATCCTTCCCTGAGTGTTTTAAGTCATAAACACCCAGGATGACTGATGACAATTGCTGAATTGACAATCCTGAAAGCCTGAGATTTACGCTCCGCTACCTGCCACACACAGGGAATACATCAGAATCCCCTAGTTCCCCAACAATGGTTGTTGTAAAATTGGCAGTATATGAAGGATATACCGAAGGGTTTTGGCACAGGGTTTGACCCAATGAGCAGCTAGGATCAATGATGTGAGGATTGTTATCCTGAAAATAAAATAATAGACTTATAAAATAAATATGGAGCACTTGCTCCCATATCTCTTCTTTATTAATACTTTATTACAGCTGATTTCTGCTGTTCCGCTAACTTTTACTATCAAAAACCTAACCTCCCTTGATCATCTCATCCTGCTTATATCGTAGCAATTTTGGATGATACTACTTACATGGCTTAGTAACTCAATTTGACGTATGCATTGGTTATGTCAATTCTTCATTTGTTAATCTCATGACGCCCAATTCTGAGGTGATTTACCAACAATCCAATATTGCCTAATTTTGAGGCGCTTAAATTACCATTAATTATATCAATCTCAGCATATCCATAGTTCCCACCCTCATGACCTGAGGCTTATTGTCCAGTCATATTGGAATTACGACATTACCCCCTCCTTGAGTGGATAATAAAACTCATATTGCTTATATGCTCAGAGGAACTTTGCATGCACTCGGTTAATGATCTGACTACTAGCGGGGTCCTTGATAGTATATACATCTATGCCTGTCTTTTCAATGACTTCAAATGGTCTGATCTATATATTGGCCAGCTTGTGTTTTTGGCCAAACCCATGTTGATCATGGAATAAGACCATGTCTCCATCCTTGTGCTGTGCTGGGGCACTCTGCCGTACCTGATTGGCAGCCTGGCTTTTGATTCTCTTAGCTAGGCTGAATGAGTATGCTTCAGTTTATAATTTGATCAGCATATTCATTAGAATGGTCAAATAGCATTGCAGATCCATTCCGCTAGTGTCCTCTACACAGGCATATAGGAAAGAGGGTAGAGCGGGGTGCCATCCATAAGCAATTAAAATGGTATTTTCCCCATGGCCGAATGGCAGCTAATATTGTAGGCAAACACCGCGGTAGAAAGGAGGGTACTCCAATCAGAGGGCCTGTCTGTGACCAACTTCTGGAGTATGTTCACCAGGGTCTCATTAGCCCGTTCAATCATTACATTGGACTTGTGGTGATATGAAGTTGTTAGAACCCCATGGATGGCCATCAGTTCATTTAGCTTAGGTAGAATGTGTGAAGTGAAGTTCATCCCATTATCAGTAAAGATGAATTGGGGACAACTGTGTCGCTGAATTATACACTCTATAACAAACTTGGCCACCATTAGCACCCCCAAATCTCATATTGGTCGCGCCTCAACCCACCTGGTCAAGTGGTCAATTGCTACCATGATGTATTTGCACCAGTTTGCCCCTGTTGGCTTGGGACCCACCACATCAATCAAAACGGTGTGCCAGGCGAAGTGCGGCTTCACTAACTGGTATGAAGTCTTCTGGAAGAACAGCTTTTCTACTTGGCATTGGTGACAGGAGGAGATAGTATCAAGAATTTCAAAATTCATGCTTTCCTAGTAATACTGAGGCCGCAATAGTTCCATGGTCTTATGCACTGCACTGTTTCCAACTGCTCGGTGTGCACTCATAATAATAGTTGGGCTGGCGGAAGGTCTTGGGATATTTACAGTAGTGTCCCCTATCTGCTTATATAATTCCCCATTTTTCTGAAATGTATTGGCCCTTATTCCGTCCAATACCTTGATGACTGGGGGCGGTTCATCATTGTACTTGCCACTAAGCATCTTATTGAACAGAATAACACTCAGATCCACAGTAACTTTAATTGTAGGTAATCTCAATAAACAATCAGCATTCTGGTGTTTTGCTCCAGGTTGGTGAAGAATTTCAAAATTGTATGCCTGCAATTTAAGAGCCCATCGGGCTAGACGCCCTTCCAGTTCTTTCAGATTTTGTAACCAGCGTAGTGAGGCATGATCCGTTACAACTTTGAATTTCACCCCATGCAAACACACCCAAAATTGCTTATAGGCGTAGATCACCACCAAGCACTCCCTCTCAGTCACAGTGTAATTGCGTTCATGGCTGTTCAAACTGTGACTACAGTATGCTATGGGGTGCTCTTCTCCTTTCTCATCTTTTTGGGATAGGACTGCCCCTACAGCGGAAAGTGATGCATCCATCTGAACAATAAACTCTTTTTTGAAATTGGGATATTGTAACACTGGCGCACTGGTTAATGCCATTTGAAGCATATCAAAAAGCGCGTTGCTGATATTCCGCCCATTCAAACATAGTGTCCTTTCTTAATAACTCAAAGAGTGGGCCCCCAATACAGCTGAAGTTAGGGATGAAGCGCCAGTAATATCTGACCATTCCCAAAAAGACCTGTATATCCTGCTCACTGGTGGGTGGAGTCATTTTTCGAATAGCTTCCACTTTGGATGGTTGAGGTCTCAGCCCTGTGGCATCAACCACAAACCCCAGGTACTCCAGCTGGTCTTTAAAAAGTGGCATTTCCAGGGTTTAATTTTGATGTTGGCCTCAGCGAGCTGGCAGAATACAGCTTCTAAATGGTTGAGGTGTTTGGAGAAGGTTCAGGAGAAAACATTAATGTCATCAAGGTATACAAGGACACATGACAGTTTTAGATCCCCCAGAATAGTATCCATTGCTCGTTGAAATGTAGCTGGGGCATTACACAACCCTTGTGGCATCTGGGTTAGTTGGAAAAGACCTTTAGATGTGATTACCATGCACTTCTTCTGCTCCACCAGTGGCAACTCGATTTGCCAATAGCCTGATATCAGGTCCATAGCTGAGAAAACAAGCTCCCACTAGCCAATATAAAGTGTCATCAATCCGTGGTAAGGGATATGAGTCCTTTTTAGTGATTTTGTTGAGCTTCTGTTTGTCTATTACTACATGGTTGGTGCTGTCCTTTTTTTAACAATAAGAATGGGTGAAGCCCATGGACTCTTTGATAGTTCAATCATCCCTTGCGCTAATAGCTTGTCAATTTCCTCAGTTACTACTTCTTCCACCACCCTTGATTGGTGGATCAGCCTTGACCTGATGGGTGGATGATCTCCAGTGTCCAGCCTATGAACCACCCCCGCGCGCATCCTAAATCATGGTCATTGACAGCAAAAATCTCTTTATATTTTTGAAAATAAAGCGATTGCCCTATCCTTCTGTGGTTCCAACAGCCCCATTAAATCATCACGCGATACAACTGCCATTACACTGTGCTGTGGTTTGGAAGGCAGACCAAATTCCTCCAGCGACCCAAATTCATGAACTGAAAGAACCTCCTCAATGGGGATTAAGTGTAAGTATGCCACTATTTGGTGGCGGCGGATTTGCAGTGGTACCATTTGTAGATTTGCAAGCAAAACTTTGATCTCCCCTTGCCCTGGTAAAATAATGCCTGGGGCCACATGGGGCTTAACTCATAATTGCTGATATGGCCCAATAACCTCCCCATAGAGACCATCTGGAATTTCAATTATCAAGTCAGTGTTCAAAAATAATTTGATGCCCAGATGGAATGGATATAGGTCTGGCAGCTCTAAGCGGCAACCCTTTGATATTCATATATCTGTTGAGAAAGGGCTCAGGTTTTACCCTTTAATCAATGGTAGTGTACTAAAATTACACCGTCGCTATAAGCTAGATTAATATTCCCCATATGCACCAGATCATTTGGTATTCCGTTAGAGGTGAAGTGGACTAGGATTCGCTGACCAAATATTTCAAAAGTCGCATTTGTCATAAATAACAGCCCCATAATGCCGCAAGAAGGAAGTTCCAATTAACAGATTATAATTGCTATTTGGTAACACTATAGCTGGAGCTACCATGAAAATAAAACCAAACCTCAGCGGAAGCGCACTGTATGCTCCCTCAGAGACCATATTCTCCACTCCAGCAGTGCCGTATACCATCCAATGTTCCACATCTGGTTTTAATGCCAACCTGGCCACCAATTTGGCGGAGACTATGTTGATGGGGCACTGGTATCTATGATAGCATGGACTTGGGTCTTAGCTACAACCAGGTCACAGTAAGTACATTCAGAGTAGGATGCATCTTGACTGTTAATAACATGAACATCTAGAGAATCCCTGTTTCCAAAGAGAAGACGCAATCCCTTCACCAATTCTGGGGTACTATTTTATAATAGTTTTGACTGGACGAGCGATGCTTACTGCTTTCAAAAATGGTGCATCCAAGGAGGGGTCTAACCTTTCAGGGGTTACTTGGTAGAATATTTGACAGGCGTATGGCTCAACATGTATCTGAGCCCCTTTTCCACAATAGTCGCTGACTGTCATGGAAACGTCTGAAGAATTAGACTGGGCTCCCTTTTAGGATGTGTGAGCACCCAGTGGAGGGCCCATAATGCCATGGGCACAGCGGTCTATGTGACTAGAAGAAGGGGGAATCTAGTGGGGACTAGAGGAAAGCAAATGTTTATAAATTTACTGAAGGCCCCTAAGGCAAACCAGATGGTTGCAATGGGGGCAACTGCGAGTCTTGCGGGGGCAACCCCCAAGGATGGGAGAGGCAGGGAGGACAATGACTCCTCCAGGGTTTGCAGTTGCTGGCCTTCAATTACTAGCAAGTGAGCCTGTGTGCCAGGGGGGGCTGCACAGGGCCCACCGCGCGGGCAGGAGTGGCATCAGAGGGGAAAATGGACCTGCAATGAGCGTTAGGGGCGAGCCCCCTTGGGTGGGGAGCTCCGGAGCCCCCAGGTGGTTGGGATTAGCAGCGGGCAAGCCAGGTGTGGGGCCAAACTTGTGGGCATCGGGGCAGGGGCGCCCTGAGGCTGCTCTGCTGGGGGAGTGGTCTCAGGAATCCTAACGGCGAATCAAACAGATGGGTTCACATTAGATGGGTATGTGAAAACAGATGGAGAATTGGCTCCATCATTGAGAATGAGGCAGTTTGCTGCATATATGATCCACTGCCGCGTGGCAGGGTCGAGTGACCAGATGACCCATTTGGCAATCATCAGGAGGATTATTTGGGTGGTGGCATATTTTGCTAGATCAATTGGCAGAATTTTAAAGGAAAGCAAATAGGTGGAGTTTGTTACAAGTTGTTCAGGGTATTCAGCTTTATTTTAGCACAAAGCATGGGAAGAATAGAGAATGAACTGACAACTGCCCATCGACAGGGAAGTTTCCTTAAGTATTAAGCAAATTGCATAGTGGGGATGCTGGGGTATTGGGTGTTTGGGGATTGGCGATGGGGTTTGGTTGGCTGGTGGGCGGGGGGTGGATGGATGCCCAAAATCTTGGCAAAATTCAAAAAAAAAACTTTTGCATATTTTCCCAAATTTTGGGGCCAGACTAGGTTGATGGTACCGATCTGGGCCTTAACCATTCGAGTCAGGGAGCTCATGCAGTTTGGATTTCCTGGATTCGCCCAGGGGGGCTGTGGCCTTGGTGCTCAGTTGTCCACAACCTGGTACAAACTCTCAATCTGATTGTCTATGCGATCTGAAATTCCTAGTTCCATTCTGGGGGGTAGGGGCAACTGGTCCAAGTCACTTGTGGCCTGGTTTGAAACCCAAATCGAGTTCCAATCTGATTTTCAGACCCTACCAGTATGGACTGGCTCCATTAGCCCAGAATTTGCAGAATGGGCTCCGATACTCGCGCTGGCTGTTTCTTAAAAATTTTGGTAAGTTTCCCCTGGTGAGTGAGGGGTCCCAGGGGCCCGCCCAAGGCCCCTGGCCTGCATAATCTTCTGGCAGGTCCCCTCTATTAATGTTACCATGGTCGGGGAGGGGGAGGGGAGAGATCTGAATATCTCTAGGCAGAAGGGCAGTCACTCAGCGCTCATCAACCAAGTGCGCCAGGTCACTCAACTGCACAGGGGGTCCACTTAGGCCTTTGGCCCTCTTTTGGTCCAAAAGGGATGCTGCTCCCTATCCAGTTGTAGGGGCTGTCCCCAAGACTTACACTGACTGTACTTGTGTCAAAGCATTCACCCCTCCAAATGACTGCTAATATAAAACTGACTCATTGTGCAAAGGAACTTCTGCTGAATAATCTAATCTGGGTTCACATGAGACATCTTGGTTTGGTATAGCGGAGATAGAGAGTCCCTTCTCTACTCCGCTCTGACTTTTCCCTGGATGTACTGTTCTGGCTGTACACAATATACCAGTTGATTAGGGCACTATCGTGCCAGATGCCCCTTATGACTGCATTTAAAACAGCTAACCCCATAGGGCTCACGTCCCTGATTAATGCAATACAAACCATGACGAGAGTTAAGCTGGAAGTGATCAGCATAAATAGGTCTAGGGCGATAGTTGGCCCAAGGATGATAAGCAGGAATGGGTTGGACGTTTAACTGCTGATGATAACCTGGTGAATTCTGCACTGGACTACCAGTGTTCCCCAAATATGATGATTCAGCAGTTACAGCAGAAGGACTCCACTTGGCATTAGGTGGAGGGAAGTTGGCTGATATACGTTGCAAAAACTGAACAAGTTTAAGCAAAGGTACATTTTCATCCAACAGAGTGGCCATAATGTTATGTAACTTACGGTATGGCTTCACAGCAGAAGTCATTGCAATACACACTTCTGCTTCAGATAAAACTCCAGCCCCAATTAGCATGTGAGCTTCCACCATAAATTGCTCAGCAAATGTGGTGAGGGTTTCATTCCACTGAAACTTAATGGTTAAAAATTCAGCCTTCCGCTACAACATCTTTGCAGTTCCGCTGAACAACTGCAGCACCGTGGCTTTGACTTTTTGGTATATAAGGGAGCTGCTTGGAAGAAAACAGATGACTTGATCATCACTTCCAACATCTAAGGAAGAAATCAACAGTTTTTCTCTTCGTTGATCTGAGACTCCTTCAGTTGCAATCCCAAATCACTTAAAGTACCCATAAATATTCCCTTCACGATCAAATGGGGGTAGCTTATTGCAGTAGACCTCCTGGAGCAGCTTATCTTGTTTTTTAAGCACAGCATCCAACGCCAGTTTCAGCTCCACATAGGTAACTTGAGGCAACACAGCTTTCAACTGAGTTTTTATCATATATTATAATTGATCAATGGGCCCCCTGTAGTGAGTACCACTGTTGTAAAATCAGCAGTATATGAAGGATCCACCAAAGGGTTTTGGCACAGGGTTCAACCCACTGAGCAGCTAGGATCAATGATGTGAGGATCATTATCCTGAAAATAGAATAATGGACTTATAAAATAAATTTGGAGCACTTGCTCCCACAACTCTTCTTTTTTATATTTTATTACAGCTGATTTCTGCTGTTCTGCTAACTTCCACTATCAAAAACCTAACCTCCCTTGATCATCTCATCCTGCTTATATCATAGTAATTTCAGATGATACTACTTACATGGCTTAGTAACCTAATTCGCCATATCTCATTGGTTATGTCAATTCTTCATTTGTTAATCCCATGATGCCCAATTTGAGGCGATTTACCAACAATCCAATATTGCCTAATTTTGAGGCGCTTAAATTACCGTTAATTATATCAATCATGGCGGATCCATCCGTCCCACCCTCACAACCTAGGGCTTATCATCCAGTCATATTGGAATCGTGACAATGGTCAACCCAATATTAAATCAATATATATTTTATCAATATCTGCAATATCAACAAGCAGCTATCTTTTGGCATAATCCCGCCCTCTCTTGACAACAGCTTCATTCCCAGTGTTGACAAGATGAATGAATGTCTTCAGCAGCAGAAATTTTCAGGTTAAATAACAATGAGAGATCCAAAAAAAACTGCTAAATGAGATCATAAATATCACCAGGCATTTCCAAAATGACGCCAACTCCCTCTATGTTATTGATGATTATGATGATGGCCCAGAAGAATGTGGCATACAATTAAGCACTAGTTATGACAATTTAAATTCATTTTTATCCTTGACAGAGGACACAAGAAGAGGTCGTTTGGCAAGATGATCAAGGTGAAGTATGTCTTCAGAGCTAAATTTCAGCAGTAACCTTGTATCAATCCCATTTAATCTTCAATAAACCATACCATTAACCTTTTTAATGGGTTGATTTTCACTTTATTCTCAGTGATATCCTACTCAGATAATTTTAATCCCACAATCAAAAGTTATCTGACCTGTATATAATTATAAATAAATTATTGCCAATGTAAAACTTAAATGCCTAAAATTTAAGGATTGTAGTTACTGTAACATAGTGGTTTATAAAAAGTTAAGCACCATTGTTTTACAATCTGAGGGATAAGTTTGGATTTAATTAACAGAAAATTATTCAATATCCATTAATTCTTTATTACTTGTCAGTTGGGCCAAATTTCTCACCTATAAAGAGTTCAAAGTTCAATACAATTGTTTATTGGTGGTGGACTTTCTACTTGCCAAGTGGAGTTGATAACAGCTTAACATTTAAAAATAATTTGCTTATTTAATTGATATTTCAATCTTTAAAAAAAAGATTAGAAGTCCGCTCTAGTATAAATTTGAAATATAACACTATAAGCAGAGTTACCCAGCGTTGCTCAGGTTTATTTATGAGATTGCACTGACAGCCTAAAAGGCTGTTCCAGAAAGATACTTGGGCCACTCAGACTAACAGCTTCACTGTTGCCCTTGTGGCTGGTGAGGTGTGTCAGACACTTGCCCTCCCTGCTTCAAGATAAGAGAGTTTTGGGTCAAAATTAGTCAAAAGGTGGAAATTTCAGACATTTACAAGTCTGTGATGATGATAAGGGAAATTTAAATAATAATAACGATTTTTTGGCCAAAAGACACTAATCAATTCTCAGTGGAACCTGCAAATCAGGGTAACACTTTTACAAAAATTAAATGGGCAAATAGCATGAAGTTGGGAAGTTGAATTGCCCTGACCACAAGGGAGTACCTGGGTAGTCCATTGGAGGTTTCTTCCCAGGTCATGTCACATTTAATGCAAACATCTAAGCGGGGACCACCCCCTTTTATAGGCTTAGTGGGGGTCCCCAAGATGCAATAATTTTCTCAAAAAGGGATTGGCTAAAATATAAAATTGTTACCCCATGGGTACATTTTGCTAAAAATTAACTCCCCATATGTTCTAACACTGCCTTTCCAAGTTTGAACCTCAGTAGATGAACTTTGGGTAGGGGACAATTAGGACTGTGTTGGTTTTGTGCACCAATGCCCCATACTGAGATAGCAAATAGCAAAGGTGGTCCATGGAGTTCCTGGCCTATCATATGCTGTGCATGGAGGTTTTCCAGTTTATATCCTCCTTTCCCATTTTCTTCAATTTCCCTTCATCAGTGCGGTATTATCCCCAGGTCAGCCCACCTTAAATAAAAATTTTAATTTTATTTCCCCATCCATTGTTCAGCCAAAATGAATCAAATTTCTGAGCTTTTATAGTTGAATCTACATATTTCTTAAATTCAGACCATACCAAGCTATTCCAAATGTATGATTGATTTCCCTCAACCCTCAATATAGTTTAAATACTGAGAGGTATGATATCAAGAAAGTTCATTTTTTTTTCTCTTTTCCATGACAACACTAATAAATTCTTATAAAACTAGCCCTTTATTTATTAGTGTTTTTATCTTTATTTTAACATATCATTTGTGGAATCCAATAGCTACCAGCACCAGCGAGCAACCCTTAGCTGGATTCCCACAAGTTGGTTATCCTAAATCTACTTAATATCTATAAAATCTACTTAAAACTTTAACACTGATTTTTATTTAGTTTTTGGGTAGGCAATTAGGTGAATTATCTGATAATTTTTGCCAATTCACACCCACTTGCCAAAATAGATTAAATTTATCAGATTTAATATCTTCAGATTTGATAACATTTGCCAATTCTCACCCACTTGCCTAAATAAATTGAGCCTATAAGACTAAAAGGTTTCAGATGTAAGTCAGTCAGTATATCAGTCATACAGTCAGTCAGTGAATGTGCTTTATTAATTAGATTTTATGGTAACTGTAGGAACTTGAGTAATCATTTGAATTTTCTAGATATTTATGGATGGTCTATTGTTAATGAGGTATGAAGCTAATTTGAATTCCATCAAAATGGGGCCTGTGGGAAACCAGCTGATTGTCACTTGTTGGTGCTTCATGCTGGCTGGTTTCCACAAATGGTTTTAATAAATTTAAGTTTAAAAACAAAGTGCTAAAAAATTGGATATTTATGATTTTATTATAAGTGCAATCAAGGTAAAAAACTGACCCTTGACATCTGACTATTTAGTATTTAAATTAATTTAAGGGTCAAGGGGAATTTGGGAATATGTTCAGAATAGCTTAATCTAGTCTGAATTAGGAAATATGAAGTAATAGCGTATCATAACTTGGGAACTTGCTTTAGGGCAGCAGAGCAAATGAAGAAAATTCTGATTGGCTAACACATACCCATGAGGTAACGTTTTTATGTACTTAAGCCAGTCACCACCCAAGAAATCTCTTGCACCTTGAGGGACCCCTGCCAAGCCTATAAAAGGGGAGGTTCCCATGCAGGTGCATTATAGGACTTTGTTGGGGTCAAGGGAGTGCCTTCTGATGATTTCCCCAAGGTCCATGGTGAGGTTGGAGTAATCTGACTGGCTAATTTTACAGCTAGTGCCCTTACAGGTTTTGAACTGGTGTTACCCTGATTAATGGGGTTCCACCAAGAATTAGCCAGGACTTTTGGCCAATTTCCTCAAATTCCTCATTTTTATTATTAATGAATGAACTCTTAACCACATCAGAAAATTGCAAATAGCCAACATTTCCCCCTTCAGCTGAATTTGACCTACAATATTCTTATTTCTCAGCTGGAATGGCAAATGTCTGACTGAGCCTGTAAGGCAGAAAGAGTTAACCCAATAAAAAAATTGGAAAAAGAACCACCTGCAAAAAAGACACTAAAAGTATAAAATAATTAATAAAATTATAAATAATTAATAAAACCCTTTTTTGAAGTCAGCACCATATTTTAATTTGACAAATATAATTTTGCTCATGAGTATAAACTAGAGCTTAAATTAGATTGGGTCTAAGTATAAATTATAAGCAACTTAGATTATACAGTGCTGATTATATGTATTATAAATAACTATCATGAGACAGTTTAAAATATGGTGCTGACTTCAAAAATGGTTTATTCAATTTATTTGAGGTACGCTGACCAGGGGATGGACAGTACCAAACACAACACTCAAAACGACAAAACAAAACTACTAACCAGGTGGGAAGCAGAAACTGCTAACCCACCATGGCAGAGGGTGAGGAGGGGTCAGGGGGTTGGTTTTCAGAAAGACCCACCTCAATCAAGGGATGTTGGTTACAGTACCAGATCATAGCAGAGAGCCAGGGCGTTGGGGCATCCACATAGTGGGGGTTGAGGTCAGCATAGTAGGAGTTTTCCTCTTCCGCATCAAGATAATGACAGGAAAGTGTTTCAACAAGCTGCAAGGAGAACTTCAGCTTCTTTGCGGGCTTCAGGAAGTTGGGTTAAAGGGGAGATACTGTGGTGGGTGATTTTGGCTGAGGGGTTGAATGAAGCAATTGTTGCGACATTCATAACAGCAACTTCAGCATCATCAAATAGTTTTGAGATGTCACTGCAGGGAGATTCAGGGAAGTTGGGGGGAAGAAGAGGGTGGGCAGGCCATGCTGGAGCTGAGCCACTGACTGGGCCACCGCAGTGCATAGTTTTGGGCAATGAGGAGAGGCCACCGCAGCTAAGATGAGCTGGTAATCACTTTGGAAGGGGGCTGTATTGGGCAGAGGAGCAAAATGGCGAGGGGTAGGGGTTTCATCAAAGTCAGGAAGGAAAAATTCTGCCCAACCATAATCACCTTGGCAGAGAGGTTGACCTGTATGCTTACTAATGAGGACATTACCTGATTTGTCAGTTTCAGCCAATAGATCCCATGGATTTTGGTTCACTGGAATAGTGGCATTCAAATTTTGGTGGGTGGGATTGGGAAAATGGGAAGCTGCTTGGGTACCAATGGTGGTCCAAGAATTGCTCTGATTGGCTGGGGTAGATTTAGGTGGGAGAGTGAGGCTGGAGGTTTTGGGGGGCTGATTTTCCATGTGGGCCCACTGAATGAGATTGGATGGTGGGAGGGGGCAGCAAAGCACCCCATACTGAACCTCTAGAAGGAGGCTCAGAAGCTGCACCAGCGGACTTGGCCTGAGGGCATGCTCTTTTTGCATGGTTGAGGCCAAAGCAGAGGGAACAAATCTGCCTACCATTATTGACCCAAGCCCAAAAGAAATGATCAGGCGCTGCAGCCACACTAGCACGGGGTGGGATTTGTTGGGCTATGGTAGGGTGGTGTGGTATGATGGTGGCTGTTGCCCGAGGAGCAGCAAGGCGCTCCACACCAGTTGGAATGGCAAAGATGAGGTTGAGCTGAGTGCCATAAGCCATGAGCCCCGCGACCAACTGGTCATACAAAACCTGGGGTGGAAGGTGGGATGGGAGATTTGCAAAGAATACCACCAGTGTGGTGTCTGAAGGGAGGTGAGTACGGGTTGTGGGAATGGGGGTTTTTTATAAATTAGAGGAGTTTGTGCTGCCACTTCAGCATCCTCCTCAGATTGGAACCCAACATCAAAGTAGCCCTTAAAAGGGTGGAAGTCTATAAGCCAGCTGGCGCAAAGGCTGCAGTGGCTAGCTCAATAATTGCCTTATCAGCATATGGGAACAAACGCCCATAGTCCACTCTGAGGCAATAGTGAATGGCAGAGCGAGGGAGGGCAAGAGGATGGGGGTGAGAAGGGTGGACGCGCGCCAGGTGGAGTGCTAAGTCCCATGGGGGGACAAAACAGTTGGAAGCAGTGGGCAGGCTGTTTGAGCCCATCTGAATGCACTTGCCCACAGGGCAGAAAACGCTAGGTGGGGGTGCACTGCTGCCCCACACTGGGGTGGCAGGCGGCAGAGCCAAGGACATCAAAGAATAGGTTTGGGCAGATGGTTGTGGTTAAATAAAACTTTAAATTTAAAATCGCTTAAAAGTGACTTCAAGCAGTAAAAGAAAGTTTCAAAAATAGTTTATTGATGACTTATAAACTTCTAAATTATTTTATACTCTTTAGTGCCTTTTTTAGGGGTTTTTCCCTAAAAAATGAAAGCAGTTCTTTTTTGCTAAAAAATAGTACTTTTACCAAAGTTACTTCTTTTTTTCTGATTTTTTTTGAAAACACACTCTTTCTATATAAAAATAAAAATCATTGTATAATATTATATATAGTATCTCATAAGCAATTAGAATAATAAATTACCTCATTAAATTTAGTTAATTTTATTGATCAATATATACTAAATTTACTGATCACCATCCACAATAATTCATTCTATCAAATCTAATTGATTTTACTGGTCAAATTATGCAAAAATGATAAATATCTATAATCATATAAGATTATTATGCTATGCTCTCATACTTGCCTGGATTTTGAATATACCCTACAGCTATAGAATATATCATGTCAAAAGTTGATTTGAAGCTATTGCTTACCAATGCAGGAAATCAGTCCATCTAGCAATGAACTAGAATCACAATTAAAATCCATCACTTCTAGTCTATTTTGATATATATAATATTACTGGTCAAATAGTGGACCAATTCTTATAAAAGTAAAAATGGGACCTAAATTGGAATATTCTTTTATTTTGAAAAAAGATCATCAAAATTGGTCAAGTAGTTTCAGTGTTATGTGCGAAAAGCATATAAAAATTATAGCGAGTTCTAATTGTAGAGCATTGTTTTTTAAGTCAGATAGACACCTCCTCACAGGGAATCGAACTCTGACCGCCACGGTGAGAGCGTGGAATCCTAGCCACTGAACTATGAGGGATGATTTCTTCTATTTTTTTTAAACTTCATATTTTATTTAAAAATAAATTTAAGGGAAAGTAAGAGGGGAGGGCGGAATACAGGCGATTTGGCCAAGGGTAAAAAGGACTGGGGGTTCAGGCCGCTAGAGTTCTAGTGCCTCTGACCATTGCTGATTGGCGATTGCCATTGCTAGCCACAGTTCTAGCATTGTCAGGCTTATAGGCCATTTGATTCTCAGTCAATTATTTGCCTCATTGCATACAATGAGTGATCCAGTGGGGAAAGCCAAATGTGCAGCTTTATAACACTTGGGGATTAGGTGCAAAAATTTTGAGATCCAATAGAGTTGATCATAAATAATACAAATGGTCCTAAATACCAAACCTTTGTGGCGGGGGTGCTCATTGCTCAAAATCTTGGCAACGAGCACACAGTGAATTACCCATATACAATAATGGTAAAATGAAGGTTCATACTTGGATTGGAGCCATTCTCAGGGTTTTTGTGAAGAAAAGATCCTGCAATGGATGTATTCCCAGTGGTGATCATTTGCCTGATAGGATTTAATGCATTGTGGTCCAGTATTTTTTGAACATGGGACATATATAGTAATGGTGGGCTGTCTGCTTCCCATTCAGCATATATGGGGAATTCTTTGTGCTGGTAGTCCATCCCGCTGTGCTTGCCCAATTTGAATGCCTGATTTAGGATCTGCCAGGTTACTGATCACTGTTTGGCCATTACCAAACAGGAGTTTAGGCCCAAAATCAACTCCTTAATTGGGTAGTTGGTGTTGTGGCCTTTAGTAGTCCAGTCATTTAGGGTTCATGGATGGGTGGGCATATTGCACCTTAGTTTTGGGAGTGGATTCCCATATTCTATCAGCATCAATTTGTACCTTATTTTGATCAACTTGGTTGTATATTTGTTGGCAATTTAGTTATGCTCCTCCCAGCTTGTTGCAAGAATCATTGCAGAATTATATGCTTTGACATCCCTTTGAATTTGGTTAGCATCTCAGTCTGATTGCTCAAATGACCATCCACCCCGGTGCATGGCCCAATTGCATAGTCACCAGTAGTGTGGAGTACCTTTTTGGGAGGTTATCCGCGGGTGGTGCACCATCCATTCACATATTGAGCAGGGAGAGACTGGCTCTTGGAGGACTTGGGCTCTTGCCCAGTTCATGCCCCATGCTAGGGTCGGGCAGCGCATGTTCATCTGTGTTAGCTTCAGGAATGACTTTCCCCATATATTCTGGGCATGAGATTCAAAGTCCAGGAGGCCCATGCCTCCTTCATCTTTGGTTTTGACATGGCTTCCAGTAGTATCAGTGCCACCTTCACCTTGAACCACAGGAAGGTTTGGAGTATTATCCTGATATTCTTCTCTAAGTTCAGACTCATTGGCAGCACATGAGCGACATACCACAACTTCAAGAATATTAAGATGTTTATTGCCTGCACTTTCTCCTCGAGGCATAGTCTGGCACTCTTCCAGAAGGCCATTTGTAAATAAGCTTGACAATACTTCCCGTTCAGTCTCCAGTACCGCTGGTCTCTTATCATTGAAGAGTATCCTGAGGTATTAGATTGTCTGGGTGTTTATGATCTGCGTTGTATCAGTTGGCAGGCTGAAGTTTGGGTTGCCAATCCTCATCACTAAGTTTTTGCCAAGTTGATTTTTGCATTTGATGCTAGCTGGTAGAGGTTTAATAGTTCCTCGGTGCCCTGGAGGTCAGTCAGTGAGCTTATGCCTACTACCATATCATAAGAGAATGCTAGCATCTTCAGTGGCATTTGATTAGGGTGGACTAGACCCTGGAGCTTTGCGTCCACTGCCACCAGTAGAATGTTGGCTGCAAAATTAAGGAGTATTGGTGACATAGTGTCACATTGTTAGAGACCTTGCCTGACAGGTATTTCGTTGGTTATGCCATCTGCGACAATCACCTTCATTACCAGGCCTGAGTACAGTATTGTTATCCATGCTCAAAAAGTGTCAGGGATACCAACTGCCATTAGTGCCTCATGAAGGAATGACCACACTACTTGGTCATATGCCTTTTCCATGTTGAGGAACATAAGGTACCCCTGTATGATGCCCCTCACATCCTGGAGTACGCTCTGAACTGAACCAAAGCTGTCCCACATACTACGGCCTTTGGAGAAGCCATTCTGGGCATTATGGAGCATGCGCGGTGCCATTACCATCAGTTGAATAGATAGTTGGCGCGTGAGAAGTTTATAATCGGCATTCAATAGTGCAATTGGGCGCCAGTTCTGAAGTTGGCGTCTGAGGCCCTTTTTGTACAGAAGTACGATTTGGGTCTCTTGGTCTTCTTGAATTTGCTGGTCATTTTTGTAAACAGTGGTTAAAGAGGGCTTTGAGCTTCAGCGCAATGTGGTCTTGGAATATTCTGTATATTTCTGCCCACATATTGTTGGGGCCTGGTGCTTTCATTCTTGGCAACTCCTTTAGCGCCCTCTTAACTTCATAGGTAAAGATTTTGGTGGATAGCTTGGTGACATCTTCCAGCGTACAGCCCCCCAGTGCTGGCTTGGCCAAGTCAATAAGGGTTTTTGTCACTGATTTACTCGTTTCTCATTGTTGGAAAAGATCACCATAGAATTGCTCAACCTCATGCTTGATTGTTTTGGGGTCTGTTGATACTCCCCCATTCGCTGTCTCCACTTCCCATACCCTAGCTTTGGTTTGAATTTCCTTGAGGTGCTTCAGTCCCTCTTTGGTCATTGCCCCTGCTAGGCTCTGATATTGGTAAGTCATGTTGGTCCATCTCTCTGAGTCTTGTTTCATCATTATGGCCCGATACTTTTTGTGTGTTGTTTGGTACTCACTCCACCAGTCCTCGGTGTCCTGCTGGGTGAGCCTCAGCCTTTCTAATTTAGACTTCAGCTGCTTCATGGCAGAAGTTTGCTTGTAGGAGGTTGCTTTATTAAACTTTATACTATCATGCTTCATTTTTGCTTTGATCTAAGTCCATTGTTCTAGTGGGTTCAACTCTGGGCGGTTGTCCAGATATGCTACCAGTTGATCCAGTCCAGCATCAACCTTTCAGAGACATTCCACATCTCTCAGTGTGGCTAGTGCCAGTTGCCACTCGCGGTTTCTCAGAGTTTCATCAAGATCAATATCCACACGGATGATTATGTGGTCACTTTTGGCATTTATGCTAACCTCGCTGTTAGATGTCATCGGCTTGAGATCTGATGACACTAGGATGTAGTCTAAATGTGATCACAACTGTGGGGATCCAGCGGCGTCATATGACCACTGCGTTAAGTTGGCCAGGGCATTTTCCTCTTTATCAATCTTTAGGCACATCCCTGATTTGACTAGGTAATCCAGCATCTAATCAGCCTTTCTGTTGGGACATTCTCTCATCATGAACATATCCCAGCTCACATCCATCCAACAGTTCAGGTCTCCTGCTATTATGGTCATCACTTCGGATGACATTTCCACTAAGAATTAAAAAAATACAGTTTTCATGGAGCTTTGGTGGGGCGTAGACTGCTACCACTCATATGCTCTTGCCAGTTTCTCTGTTTGTAGCTGTCGCTATCAAGATCCTTCTAGCATGAGTTTCTTCCATGAATTCCAGGTCTATTTTATTGTCCATTGCGACAATTGCCACATGGTCTATACAGAGGGCTTGATAGCCTATTTGGTGGGACCACGGGTGGTTTTTTGCGTCATGGTTTGAGCTTGGCACTATTTTCTTTTGGTTACCAGCTTGCATTTCTGAAATAAAAATTAGGTCAATATTATAATTAGTTTTTTAATGGTGCATCTTCCTCCTCCTCATTTGTATGCTCGCCATCCCCAAGCATTTGTGGTTGCTATCCTCATTTCCAGCTGCCCAACCCATGGGTATGAGGTTTAGCATTGTCTGAGTTGTGGATTGAGTCATGTACCGAGGTCTGGTTGGTAGATGATGATGGCGTCAATGGTTGGTGGGGTGTATTATTCAGTTTTTGGGGTCGGTTGGTTGGGACTGGGATTATATTCCTGGGCATCTTGTGTACTGGAAATTTGGTCATCATCCCCATCTTCATATCGATGGATAATGGGGATGGTTTTATGATCAGGTCTGGGTGCTCCTTGTCCCCTGCTGGTGGAGCGACAGATTCCCCCTCATCTGTCATTAGGATTCTCACCCCTTCATTTGATTTAGTGGCAGAACTCAATTTTTTAGTTAGTGATTGTCTGGCTGACTTTGTCAATTTAATCACATCTGCTGATTTTTCGCCAGTCAACTCAGTTTTGTTTGCCGATGACTTCGATTTTGATTTAGTATTTGCTTTCAGCTTGTCAGGCTTTGATTTTGATTTGCTGGCTTCCTGCATCTGTCATTTCTTGGGGGACTTCTTTGGGTTCGCCTTCTACCATCTTTCCTCCTCGCGGACCATCCATTCTACTTGGGTTGGACGTTGCTCTGCTGGTCCAGGGTCAGTTCCCTTGTCCATTGTGTAAGATTCAGGGTTCAGATTTTTAAACAGTTCATCAACCACTTCAGGTCACTTTGCCACTTCTCATTCCCATGCTTCTCTATGTTCCAGAACCAATTCTTGTTGTTGGCGTTTCATGTCCACTACCTCTGTTAGGTTGCACAGGATCCATTCTCTGGCTTTCAGGTGGAGGAAAGTCTTGGTACCAACCTTGGTGATCCCTCCTATGGGGTCATATTTGTATTCCCAAGTAGTTTTACCTTTACGGTGGTGGCATTGAGCCATTGTGTGGCTGGTCTGGTAACAGAACTGGCACACTTGTTTGGCATCTTCCTGTTTGACATATACTACCCTGTTGAGGCTGAGCAGGTGGATTAATTGGGTAGAGCAATTTTGTTCAGCTTCATCCATGGTGCCAGTTCATACAACGCTTCCATTGTCTGGGGGCAGAGGCACTTCACGATGTAATTGCCATCGGCTTGCCAAAATTTTCATACTTCCCCATAGTACAATAATCCAGTCTGGATTGCTTCATGCACCCACTCCCATTTGTGATCAGTGGGGAGATTCTGGAAGGTTACCCACCTTGCAGTTTGGTTGGCGTATCTGGTTAGTTTCATTCACAGATAAATACCCTTATATTTGATTCCAATTTCAAGGAGTTTCTTGTGGTCCAATTCGCCTGGGATTGCTATATCTATATAGCCGCGTTCAGGTACCCAGTGGTGATCAAAGTTCCCTCCAGCTAGGACTTCATCGAGTTCCTGATAAATTGACTTTATTAGGTCAGACCATTTCTCCTCCTCCACTAGCTGCAGGTGGATTCAGATAGCATCCTTTAGGTATTATTTCAGTGCCTGGCAGTCTGTAAAGCCCCTGCTGATCATCTGATGGATGTACTCAATGTGGCTCCCTGCCCCATTCCAAGTGTTGTCTTTGGTATGTGCTGCTGCGGCGCTGTAGGATTTGGTTTTTGCGCTTGATTTGGGTACTTTGGTGGGGGTCTTCCCTTTCAAAATACAGCTTACCAATTCATTGAGGCTGAACCCCCAGTTGAGAAATGCTTCGATATGATGAATGCTGATATCTCAGCAGCTGATATTTTTAGCCATTTGCACTCCAATCTTGAGGCTCTGCCACTTGAGGGAATCCGTCAGTGAGAACCCCAGTCAGTACCACTTGAAGGTAGATTCTGGGCTGCACGTTGAGTGGAGGTATTTTTTGAAGGACCTACAGCGTAACCAAGCTACGCTGGCACCAGTCCCTTACTGTGACACTATTCCAGCCCCCATCTGTAAATACTCATGCCATGGCTGCCGGAACTCCTGCTTCACCCATTGGAATGCTTTAGAAGGGGGTGAAACATTTGGCAGCATATGGGGCCACTAGCGTCAGTTCTGGGAAGGATTGCTTAAAATCCTGAATAGTTTCAATGCGGATCCCCACTTTGAGCCATTCTCAGCCCAAGTCTGGGGTCATGACCCCTTTCATCACCATTGCCACCTGTGGTGAAATCTCGTGTTCCATCCATGGTTGGGCTGACTCTGGATTGAACCCCCGCTGCATCCCAGTCTGCAGCTTCAGCAATTGTTGTGGCATTGCACCAGATTTTCCACTTTTCAATTGGGAATGGTTGGCCTCTAAGGGTTTCATGAATCGGTTTAGTCACCCCCAGCTCTGCCCATTCGCACTAGGTCAATACTGGCCCCCGCTTGGAACCAGTATATCATTTCCATCGTGTGTGAATCTGTTGGTGGACCAGTTAATGGCCTCTTCCAGTGACCAATCCCGGAAAGGTCCCCACTCCACCACTTTTTCCTTTGTCCAGCCCGCTTTTATCAGGTCTGATGCAGTGGCTGGTGGAATTTGGGTGTACAACCAGTGTAGGGCCTCAGTGGCCTTGAACCTGGCCATGATCCATGGTAGTGCCTCCTATGGGGAGAAAGTAGTTTTATACCATTCCAGTGCCATGTCCACTGGAATGGTGTGTCAGGTCTATTCGAGGGCAGTCAAGGCGTTCAGGAATTGTTTTGTGTAATTGGCTAACTCTGTTGGGTTGAGGCCGAGCTCCTGATGGCTTGGGTGTATCATGCTGTAATGCCTGCCTTGTTATAATCCATCACGTTTAGAATGTCGATGCCAGCCTCCATCTAGGCCTTTGAATCTGCCAGTTCTAAATCTTCAGGGATTGCGGCCTCAATCACCTTGTTCTCCATGGGGACTTTCATCCATTTCAGGGCGTCTTCAGTCCAAACTCGTGAAACTTTGAATAGTACTGCTATGTTAATTGAGATTTGGGTATTGAGCCAGCGTTTGGTGCTTCAGCGGGAAACTTGTGGTCTTTCCATAGCTGCAACAGCTGGTTTGATACCTTTGGAGACCCACTGAGTCACCGTAGAGTATGGGAACTAGAAGGCCTCCTATTGTTTGGCTTTGTGGGCAGACACTCCTCAACACGCCAACATGTCTGACTGAATTGGGGTATATTTCACTCAGACCTGGCTGCTGACTTGACCGCTGTCAGTGTTTTGGCCCCTTCCAGTAGTACTTTTAGTTTTTTTTGTCAAATTTTCTTGAGTGTCCAATCCCTCAGATTTGGTCCCCAATATAGCTTCACCCCCATTGGGGTTGGTCCCCAATAATTCATATTGGTTTGGCGATTTTCTCTGTGCTAATCTAATCCCATCTGACAGCTTAAAATTGTTGGGGTTTGTTCCCAATTGTCCATTCAGGATCAGCCATCAATTCTTGGTTGAGCTAGACCCCTGTTAACATGAATTAATTGGGATTGCACCTGATGGTGTATTGGGGATCATGCCTGATGATTTGCTCAGCTCGCTGGATCAATTTTGGTTGGAGACCGTTTGACCCCCCTGACTGGGCCTTGTCAGAACTGGTGCCTGACTTCTTCTTCACTTGAATACTTTAAGTAGATTTGGTAAGTTTCTCCATGTTGGCAAAATGCTTTTTATGGCGTTCTCTGTTGGTTTGAGCTGCTGATTTTCATCAATCAAATCAAGTCAGTTTCAGATCCAACCAATACTTCTTCCAGGTTTTTTGTTTTTTCCACAAAAATTATTTACCCTGCATGGTTCCAATCCCTTCTACTGGTTGAGGTTTGGTGGGGAATATTCCTGACACTGCTGTTCTTGGCATCGGGCCTCGCTCCCCAAAGGTGTCTCTTGTCATCTGATTGTCAGAGGCTACTGATCCTAGGGAGACGGCCCCATTATCCATGCTAGTCACAAGGGCACCGTGACCCTTCAACGTGTTCACGTTTTGTCATTGTTCATGTCACCAAATCGTTACTCAATGTACATGGTTGTATTGCCCTTCCCAGTTATTAGTTGTGTGGGGGCTTGGGGCCAGCGGGAAGTTTGTTAGATGGTACGTCCATCTTAGCGTCCTTTGTTTTATTATTGTTATTTGATATTGGCACAGGCAGTCGTCCATTTCTATGTGCTGCGCACAGATGGGCGGATTGACTTCCCTACTCTTGGGTGGTTGGCCGTGGATCACTTCTTTATAATTGCAGTGCACTGGCAGTTGGTTGTTCTCTCAATTCTTGTTCAGTTCACTTTTTGATTTAAAAACTGATGTTTGCGAGAGAGAAAAATTAGGGGGTTCTTTCCATTAGAAACAACGTATTATAATCTAAATACAGTAATAAACACTTATATCTAAATTAATTTAAGGGTGTAGGATCCAAAAATTGTTTCTTCACAAGCTAACCAGGGAAAGGACATTATCAAAAAGATAAATTAAAACTAAAATGCTTGAATGCTTAAACAAGAAAAAATGGCATTAAGTCCTAATAAACCAAACTCACCAGGCTGTCATTGGTGAACCATTAAATGTCTATGGGGAGGGGTGCCAGGGGGCGTTTTCTCAACATCATTATTATTAAAAAAGCGGGACATCAGCAGTGTGGGCCCC